>JAPEIY010000025.1:53220425-53235923 GCA_026122135.1 Cathorops aguadulce | reverse complement strand
GGGGAGAACATGCAAACTCCGCACAGAAAGGCCCTCGCTGGCCATGGGGCTCAAACCCGGACCTTCTTGCTGTGAGGTGACAGCGCTAACCACTACACCACCGTGCCGCCTGATTAAAATGATGATACTACCAAAGTTTTTTTTTTTATATCTTTTCCAAAATATCACCATTTTATCCATCCATCCATTTTCTACCGCTATATCACCATTTTAAATTTAAAAAAAATATTTTTTTCCAAAACACTAGATAAAATTATTATCCCTTTTATTTGGGGGAATAAATCAAGACAAATCAGCAAGACCATGCTCTAGAGATCAAAGCACACTGGAGGGCTGGCATTACCTAGCTTTCTTTTTTTTTATTACTGAGCATGTAATATTCAAAGTCAAAGTGAACTTTATTGTCAATCAGATCATGTAACCGAATTACACAGAGGATTGAAATTGTGTTTCCCCAAACTCCAAATGTGTAGTATTAAAAAAAAAAAAAAAGCATGTAACTAAACATAAAAGTGCACACGGACATCAACAGGTAACCAAATTAACACAACATATAGACAGATAGTGGGCATACAGTTCCCAGAATATTCAGAAGTTAATTCATTGGGTGGGAGATGCATCCTTCACTAAAAAGGCAAATTGGGTGCAACTTGAATTTGCTTCATGTCCCACGCTGACCTCACAAGTGCGTTCAAGTTTACCTCTGCTTAGCAGTAATCTGAGTCCAAATGTAATAATTAACAACTCAATATGAATTTTGGCACAATTCAGAAGACATTTTGGGCTCCAAGGAGCTTTTACCCTCTCTCCTATCACATCAAACCATATGTTCACCCACTCATGTTTAGACCCTGCATTTAATTTATGGTTTAACAAAAGGATTAAAGCAAACCATAGCCTATATATAGAAGATGTATTTGCATCTTTTTTCTCAACTGTCCTAAACCTATGATTTACCCAAAACACATTTCTTTCTTTACCTTCAGATTAGAAGTTTTGTGAAGAAGACATTCACCTCATTTCCAGAGAAACCACTAAAGACACAGTATGATTCTATTCTTGAGCTGAATTCAAATTGGAAAGGACTGATATCGTGAATTTGAGTCTATTAGTAACATTAATCCACATTCAAATGAACATTTTAAAAGGGGCTAGGACAATGATCTGGGAGTAGTCCTGATAGAGGATCAATGGGAGTTAATCTTAGACCTAGTACATACATCATCTACATCTGACCTATATGGTTTATTACAATTGAAAGTAGTGCATAGGGTTCATTTAACCAATGCTAGATTGGCAAGAATTTATCCGAACGTTGAACCATTATGCCCTAGATGTAGAGGTCAGCCAGCAGATTTAATACATATGTTTTGATTATGCCCAAACCTCTCCTTCTTTTGGCTAGATATTTTTTTAAAGCTTTTAGTGAGATGTTTGGAATACAATTTGACCCTGACCCTCTCTGTGCCCTCTTTGGACTAATACCAGTGGAATCCCAAAATATTTTACCAAATAAAGCCTATGTGGTCATAGCTTCACAACACTTCTTGCAAGGCTTCTGATTATTTTAAAATGGAAGCAACAGGCTCCCCCATTCTTTTCAAAGTGGATCAAAGATGTGTTGTATTTTTTTGAAGTTGGAGCAAATTAAATACACACTCAAAGGGTCTTCAAAAACTTTTGATAGAACTTGGAGACCTTTTTGGAACTACTATGACTCCTACAATAATCTCTTGATGTAGAGACATGCAACACTGCTCCCTGCCCATTTTTTCTTATTCAGAGAATGCAGTAGAGAGCACCCCCACACACTACATTTCTCTTTTTTCCTCTTTTCTCTGTTCCTCCATTTTTTATTGTTTAGTCTTGTTTTGTGGAAATATTCTACAATCTGTTGCCCTATACTGGGTGATAGGGAAGGTGGGTGGGTGGGAAGGAGGGAGGGGAGATTTGTGATTTGTAACAGCACATTTGACAGATGTTATGATTCTGTACATACAGATTGAAGATAATTATATAATTTGTATGTGAGATTTATTGAAAATCAATAAAAAAATAAATATTAACTCTAAGTATTCTATAATTATTTTTGATACTCAAGCTAAACAAGTCTCTAAATGTTACAGTCCTCAGGAGGTTAATTACTTGCCATATTTATTGTCATTTTTTATTTTAATATATATTTACATTTGAGTATTTCTACAATTTATTACAATTTCATTGTCACTAAAAGCTATGTAACATCCATTTTCTGCCCAGTCATCTTTGATCATCTTTGTGATGTCTGATCACATACTGTACTGATCAGTTCACAATGATTGCACAAGTGTCTCTCTTACAAAAGTGCAAAAACACTGTGTATGAATGACAGCATGCTTATATTTTTATACAAAAGTATATTCTGATAGACAAGAATGGTACAGTGGTGTAGTTTGTCCATATTTTAGCAATACAATGTTATATTGCATCCCCATTTCCAAAAAGTTAGGACACCGTGTAAACAATGTCAAACCACATTCTGCAGGTATTACAACTGCATTGTTCCATATTAAAAGATTACTGGTGCTAAACTGGCCTGTCTGCAGTCCAGACCTGTTGCTGATTGAAAATACTTGGTGCATTATGAAATGCAACATATGATAAAGGAGACCTGAAAATGTTGATCAGCTAACATCCTTTATGAGGTGAGAATGGGACAGTTAACTTTGCAAACTACAGCAGCTGGTCTCCTCAGATCCTAAATGTTTACAGAGTGTTAAAAGAATAGTTGATGCGACACAGTGGTAAACATGTCACTGTCCTTTTTTATTTAATATATTATTTTTTAAGTGTTGCTGGCATCAAATTCAAAATGAGCACATATTTAATTAAATAAATAAATAAAAATTCTCAAATTCAACATTTGATATGTTGTCTTTGTACTATTTTCAATGAAATATACAGTTTCCATGATTTGCAAATCATAGCATTCTGTTTTTATTTATATTTCATACAGTATCTCAAGACTTTTGGAAATGGGGTTGTACATTTGACAGCAAAGGAACACATACTTCTTATTTCCATTTCCTACTTCATCTGTATAATTTTCTGTTTGTGACTTATGTTGGGCTAAACACAGCCACTTGGGTTGCATAAGCCAGTACCGGTCCCAAGCCTGGAAAGATTGGGGAGGGTTGTGTCAAAAAGGGCATCCAGTGGAAAACTAATGCCAAATCAAATATCTGGATCATAAATTGGATTTCTATACTGGATCAGTCGAGACCCAGTGTGGCAGTGAAGGTGTGGTCCAGCATCAGCTGTGAACAATGAAGTGTTTGGTTTGGTAACATGTGATAAGTTACACCTGTGCCTAATTACTGGGTGTCTATTAACAAGTGTATCTGTGTGTCTTGTAGATGGCCAGTAATGAGAGAGAGAGAGAGCTGAGTTCCCCAACATGTGTATGTTGTGCATAGTAGTCACTGAAAGTGAGTCAGAATAAAGTGTACCTTGAATTGGCGCAGCAGTCTCCACTTCCTCATTTTCCATACATCAAAAGTCATAACACTGGTGCTGAAACCCAGCAGTGAGGAATGAACACAGCCATGGAGTCCAAACCATACAGATAGACTCCTCCAGGTACTCACCAATGGCATCCAGGGCCAGCACCAAGCACTCATCACACTGTCTCTGGATCATGGGCAGCACTTCCAGGCTCTGTTCAAGGCCCAGGTGGAGGACTGGCAGGTGATCTGGAGCTTGGTCCAGTCAACAGGTGCTCCAGCAGTCATTTCTACAGCCAGCATGCCCATCCAGCTGGATGAAGATGGGGCCACAGGACAACTCTGATGCCTTCCTTTAGCTATTTGTGTCAGGGAGGCAAGCTCATGTCCAACCTCACAGTGGGTAGCATGCCTATTGCCACTCCTGTCAGGGGAAGCCCGGCTCAAGACTCATCAGCTCCCAGGCATCAGCATGCTGGAGTACCCTGACCTGAGGCAGACAGTACTGCAGAGGGTTTTCTGTAGCACAGAAAAGCATCACTAGCACTTCTGTGTGCTGGCATATGGTGAACTCAACCACCCATGTACATTTGTGCAACAGCTCTGGGATGCATGATGATGGTGGCTGCTGGCAGATGAGTGCAATGTTTGGGCCATCATTGATCAAGTTATACTGTAGCAGTTTGTTGCCAGACTGCTAAGACATCAACATGGATCCAGTGTCACTGAGTGGCATCGCTGGAAGACGTAGTCCACCTGGTAGAGGACCACCTGATTGTTTTTCTGGGAGCAGGCACTCCTGTAGCTTCTCTTCCTTTCTCTCTCACTTCCCCCCCTCCTCTCCCCTCCTTTACCCTAGCCCCATGAAGACAGAAGCCAATTCCCCCAATAACCACTCCCTGCACTTGTGTCTGTCCTCATGTCTCCTCACCACTTTCTCCTCCTGTATCTGTGCTACTGTTAACATCTCTTTCTCTCAACAGGTGAACCTGTTTGTGCCCACCAAAATTGGGAGAAAGTCCAGGCAAGTCTGCCAGCACAGCAGGAAGTTGGGGATTTCCCAGGATCAGCACTTCTGCAAAGGGGAGGGGATTCTGATTCACATTCCTGACATGCCGCAGGCTTCCCCTGACTGAGCAGGAATGTACCAAGTCTCTGTGAGTATTCAAGGGGTAGATATCAGGCTTTGGAGGATTGTGGTTGTAATCAGACCTCCCTGCATCAAAGCCTGATTCAGTGTGGGGCACTGGGAAATGCACAATTGGTGAATGTAAGGTGTGTACATGGAGATGTTCACAAACATCTGTTAATGCCTGTCACTATTCATTTCTGGGGAGAAAAGCATAGGGTAGAGGTGGCAGTTAGCCCAAGCCTCACCCATCCACTTATCATGGGAACAGATTGGCTGGGGTTTAAAATGTTAATAAAGCAGCTAGCCTAAGAAGAGGAAGAATAAGCCTTTATTTGTCACATGTACACTCAAGCACAGACTTGAGCACACTGAATTTTCTCCTCAGTATTTAATCCATCTGAAGCAGTGGACATGAACACAAATGCACACACACACACAGAGTGGTGGGCAGCTATGCTACAGTGCCTGGGGAGCAGTTGGGAATTAGGTGCCTTGCTCAAGGGCAATTCAACCCAACCTCAGGTCATGGCTGCCCTGTGTTAACTTAACCACATGTTTTTGAACTGTGGGAGAAATGGGAGCACCTGGAGGAAACCCAAGCAGACACAGGGAGAATATGCAAACTCCCCCATCAGCCACTGGGCTTGAACTCAGAACCTTCTTGTTGTGAGGTGACAGTGCTAACCACTACACCAATGTGCCACCCCACCATTGGATGGGTCCTGCAGTAGTATGTTGTGGGGGAATCCCGCCACAACATTAGCTGGGAAGTTGGCCCCAGGGCCATCTGCGTCAGCTCCAAGTCATGATGATACAGAGAGTAGGGAGGGCCATACCCCTCTTCTCTCTTTGAGGAATCCCTCTGGGGATTTCCCACTAGAGCAAATGTGTGATGAATCTCTGAAGCACACTTTTGAACACATGAAAGTGGTTGATGGCCAGAACCTTCAGCCAAATGTTGTGATTTACTTTCTGTATTTTTCCATGATGAGCGATAAGCTATATTGAGTGATGCAGGACACTCAGACAAAGGAAAAGATAACAGTTGTTGGTCCTGAAGAGCTGTAGGGAACTTTTATTCCATGCAGCTCATCATAATCCCATAGCTGGGCTTCTAGGTCAAGACAAAACATGAAATCATCTCATGGCTCATTTCTATTGGCCAGAGATTCATGCTGATTTCTGCAGGTGGTGTGTGGTTGGTTGCCAAAGCCAGCTGGTAAGTCTAGTGGCCGCACAAAGTGTCATTGCACCCATTAACATTAATTGAGATCCCCTTTGAAAGAATTGGCAGGGATCTCATCGGGGCATTATATTGAACTGCAGGTGAGTATGGCTTTGTGTTAGTCACAGTGAATTATTCAACATGATACCTAGAAGCAATGCCTCTTCACAATATCCCTGCATATAGTGTTGCAGTGGCACTCTTCTGTATTATCTCCCAAGTTGTGATTCCAAAAGAAATCCTGACTGATCAAGGCACTACTTTTATAACATGTACACTATGAGAATTTGATTAATTAATGGGGATGAAATCAATTTATTCTAGTGTTCATCATCTGCAAATGGACAAGCTGCTCAAACAGTTTAACACAACACTTTAAAACATGATTCACAGGGACACTAGAAACTGTGATAGGTGGCTAAACCCTCTGTTCTTTGCAATGCCCAAGGTCCCACAAGCCTCCACCAGGTTTTCCCCATTTGAATTACTGTATGGGTGCAAACCCTGTGGTGTCTTAGACATCATTAGATAAATTTGGGAGGAGGGGCCTTCACAAAGCAAAAATTAACTTCAATATGTTCTTGATCTGAGAGCAAAACTCCATGGACTGAGTCACATAACCCAGGAGAATTTGCTACAGGATCAAGAATGTCAATCTTGCATGTACAACAGAGGGACACAGCTAAGGGAGTTTGCGCTGGGAGATTAAGTATTCATTTTGCTGCCTACATTGTGCTCAAAATTACTTGCCAAATGGCAAGGGCCCTTTGAGGTCACATGGCAAATTAGGGAAGTCAACTACGAGATCTAGCTCACAGACTGGGCTAACGCATGTCATATTTACCACCTCAATCTGCTGAGACCATGGACAGAGGCAGTCCCTGTGGCTCTGCTGATGATAGTTTCTGAGAGAGTAGACCTAAAACTGGAGGTATGTCCAAAAGTTGTAGCCAAATTCACACTGGTCCCCTGTGGAAACCACATATCACCATCCCAGAAAGCATGGGTTATCAGGTTGCAGGAGGAAGTCTGTGATGTGTTTCACCCCTTCCTGGTCACACTGACCTCATAGAGCACCACATGGAGACTCCCCCAGGGGTGGTGGTGCACAGATGCCTGCATTGACTCCCTAAGCACAAGAAAAATGTGGTTTGGGATGAACTCAAGGCAATGCTCAATATGAGGGTAATTGAGGAATTGCACAGTGACTGGAGCAGCCCAGTGATCTTGGTTCCCAAGACCGATAGGACAGTCCGGTTCTGTGTGGACTATAGAAAAGTCAGTGCAGTGTCTAAATTTGACATATATTCAATGCCTCACAGTGATGCACTGCTCACTTTTATTTGACACAGAATTTGACAAAGGGATACTGGCAGATCCCCCTTGACTCCATTATCTCATGAATAAAACAGCCTTTTCTACTCCATTTGGTTTACACCAATTTGTCACCTTTCTGTTTGGGTTGCTTGGGATCCCAGTGACAGTTTATTGTCTCATGGACAGAATCTTTCACCCCTACAGTGTGTATGCCTCTGCCAACTTGGATGACATTTTTATTTATAGCAATGATTGGCAGTGGCATTTCCAACATCTAAGATTCGTCCTGAGGTTGCTGAGGCATGCTGGGCTCACAGCAAACCTGAAGAAGTGCGCAACTGAATGGGTGGAAGTATGGTATCTGCACTTCCACTTGGGTCATGGACAGGTGTGTCTCCAAATTGAAAATATGGCAGCAATTGCGGCCTGCTCGAGACTTAAGACCACAAAGGAGGTGAAGCAGTTTCTGGGGCTGGCTGGCTATTATCAGTGGTTAATGCATAATTTTTCAGTCAGTACTCACCCACTGACTGATCTCATGGAAAAAGGGGCCGCAGATCCAGTCCAGTTGATGGAGCCATGCTAACATGCTTTTGCTCAAGTTAGTTATTTTGTGTAGGGGCTCACTATTGCATTTACCTGACTTTTCTCTCCCTTTTGTTTTACAGACTGACACATTGGACAGAGGGCTTGGACAGTTTTGTTTCAAGTGGTAGAGGGGGAGGAGCACCCGATGCTGTACATCAGCCACAAGCTCTCCATGTGAGAGTCAAAGTACAGCACAATAGAGAAGGAGTGTTTGGCCATCAAGTGGGTGGTCCTCACTCTTCAGTAATATCTGCTGGGGTGGTTGTTCACCCTCTGTTCCAATCATGCAATGCTCCAGTGGCTCCACCGCATGAAGGATGCCAACGTGTGGATCACTTATTGGTATCTACCTCTTCAGTCCTTTAAATTCAAGGTGGTCCACAGGCCAGGGGCACAGATGGTGGTGGTGGATTTCCTCTCCCACCAGGGTGGGAAGTCAGCTGCAGGCCAAATGGCTCCCCATACCCAGTTGGATGGTGGGGGAATGTTGCAGCATGGGTGTGGCTGAACATCAATGGTGAATGGCAAGGAGTCAGGTTGAACCAGCAGGTAACATGATGAGTTACAACTGTGTCTAATTACTGGCTGTCTATTAATGTGTGTCTCTGTCTGTTTTGCAGATGGCAAGTAATGAGAGAGAGAAAGCTGATCTCCCAACAAGTATGTGTTCATGGGCGCGTGTGTGTGTAGTCATCACTGAAAAGTGAGTTAGAATAAAGTGTACTTCAAATTGTAGTGCCTGTCTCCAGGTCCTCATTTCCATACATCAAAACTTGTTACTCTCAGTTTACCAGCAACCACCACTGGTACTGTGGGCCTGCATGGTGCCAATGGAAACTATGCTACTGCTGCATGAAGGAGAATGAGTGGGGGGAAGGCATGCTCAGAGGCAGTGGGAGAGGAGGGAGTGTAGGAATGTGGAGGTGAGAGTCAGAACTTTGAATGTTAGCACTATGACTGGTAAAGGATGAGAGCCAACAGATATGATGGAGAGAAGGAAGGTGGATATACTGTGCCTGCCATGGACCAAGTGGAAGGGTAGCAAGGTCAGAGCATCAGAGGTTAGTTCAAACTGTTCTACAATGGTGTGGATGGCAGGAGAAATGGGGTAGGGGGCTATCCTGAAATAATCCTGAAAGGAAATCCTGAAAGAAGAGAATGTCAAGAGTGTTTTGGAGTTAAATAAGGTGTCGGAGAGAGTGACGAGTATGAAGTTGGAAATCAAAGGTCTGATGATGAATGTTGTCAGTGCATATGCACCACAATTTGGGTGTGTGATGGAAGAGAAAACAAGATTTCTGGAGTGAGCTAGATGAAGTTGTGAAGACTATACCCAAGGATGAGAGAGTTGTGATTGAAGCAGACTTCAATGGGCATGTCAGTGAAGGGAACAGAGGTGATGAAGAATGGCAAAGAGTTTTTTTTTTTATAATTTATTTTAAACCTGTATAACTCTCTGGCTGATGAACAGAGTATTTCCAGACCAACAATTTGTGTTAAAACCAGAGCCCGAAAACAGGTATTTACAAGTACAGGTCACAGATAAGGGGTAAACCCTCTAGATACTTGGCAGATCACGTCATGCATCATGTGATAATTTCTTCTGGGATGACAACCAGACACCATCTTTCCAATAAGTAAAGCTTAATCTGTCTTAAATATGGTTCATTTTTGCATTGTTTTTGGTTGTTCCAATTGTTCAAACAGAGAAAAACACCAAAGGTATTACTGTCTCCCTGGAACTTTGTCTTGAACTTCTGATTGTAGCTTAGGAACTTGACTTGGGCATTTCTTTAGAAAGGAAATATCTCTGATCTGGGAGGAGGAGACTTTTCACAGCAGTTGGAAGAACCTAGTACTCCTTTTTATCTGTAACTGGGGATCAAGATACGAGAAGATAAATCCTGTATCATTTATGCCTGGGTAAGAAGGCATTTTTGGAATTTTTGTATGTCTTTGTGGTAGTTGCTAGGATGCTACAAGTTTAGTATCAGGTGTAAACAAACCACAGCCACTTAATTCTCAATCCTCCCTGCTTTTCTTTCCCAGCAAATAAGTTTTTTTTTTTTTTTTATTAAAGCAGATAACATGCAATGAGAAGGTACATTCCAACATCTATGTAGGTAATGCTAGGCCGCAAATCTATATCACCGCTCCAATTGTTTCAAGGAATTTTGTACAGATCATAACCACTGATAAACTCTAATTTCTGCATGCATCTATCATTTGTTTCTTTCTGACTTAGATTATCCAATTAATCCAGTAGTAAAGCTTTTTCCTGTAGCTTTCTTTGAACTACAGATGTCTGACATCTTCAATATCACTTGTTTTCCATATGTAAGTAAAGTGTGCTTGTCCTGGAGGACAAGGGTAGCAACAGTTGCTAATGTGAGTGTGATGTCAGTGCAAGGGGTCTAAAGCATAGAAAAGATAGGATGGTATGTGTTGTAAATGATGTGTCTGTGTCTTCAAAGGCCCACTGTAACATCATTATCTTTGTTACATCTTTGGGGTGAAGGACTTTAGCATCAAGTTTTGTTTTTTGTTTTTTTCCCCCCTCCTGGAGAGAAGGCTGGAAGGGGGAGAAGCCTGGAAGGAGGGAGAGAGTGTGAGCACTGAACAAGTGCTCATAGGGGCAACACCTGGGTATGAACCTCAAGTTTCAATAAAACCTTCTTCTCCTCTAAATTTCTGCCTGCTTGCATCTTTATTCAAGTGGAAAACAGAAAATGTACTTCACAATCCAACAGGTGATGAGGAGGTAATGGTGTCAAGGAACTGGGAAGGATAGATGATAGTGGATTTTGTGAAAAGGATGGAAATGTCTGTGATGAATATATGGTATATTTCAAGATGAGGGAGGAACACGGGGTGATGAGTGGAAAAAGGTGCACACAGGTGGATTATATCCTATGCAGGAGATCCAATCTGAAAGTGATTGGACACAGCAAGGTGGTGGCAGGGAAGAATGTAGTTAGGCAGCATAGGATGGTAGACTGTAGGATGACTTTGGAGACTAAAACAAATGGGGAAGGAAGGCAGAGACAAGGATTAAATGGTGGAAGTTGAAGAAAGAAGACTGTAGGGTAGAATTCAGGGAAGAGTTAAGGTAAACACTAGGTGATAGAAGTGTTGCTGGATTTCTGGGCAACAACTGCAGAAGTGATGAGGGAGACAGGGAGGTATGTAATCTAGACATAGAACAGAAGTCAAGGAGACTTGGTGGTAGAATGAGGAAGTACAGGAAAGTATATGGACGACAGGATTGGTGAAGAGGGGGATATGGTCACTAATGGCTGATGCATAGAAGGTGTGCTAGCGCAGCACAGGTGAGAACAGGGAAACCTGGAATGGACTACATGGAATATGGACACACAGGTGTAGGGATGGACTGCCATAGCCATAGTAACCATTTATGAACCATCTTCTCCCTTTCACTGTACGGTATTGAACACACCAATCCCTGTACTCGATGCCATGTTCTATCTCTGCCCATTCTTCTGACTCCCTGTAATGGTATTGGATACAGAGATGATACCAGAAACCAAATACAGTGACGTCACGACTGTGCTTTAAACTTGCAGCAGAATCAAAATCCCTTCTCTCTGGCAGTGGATTCCACGCTTGAAAGAGAAGCTGATGCATCAGTGCTACAGAAGAACAGATAACAAAGAACAAGCTATTGATGCCGGACCTTTAACCAAAGTTCAATGTATTTGACCTTCACAGAGTTGTAATAATAATTGAACTGGTTAGTTACTGCAGCCCACACAGTATTTCAAAGAGAAAAGGTGACTGGATCTCTTTTCCCTTTCTCAATGTCAACGAACTATAAACAAGATTCCTTCCAGATCATCGGATGACCAACTGAACACCAAAGATCTTCAACTGATGAGCTGTAAAAGTGAAAGGAACAAAACTGTCTTCTCCCTGGACCTGCGCTCCGCACTGTCTTCGGATAACAGAAGATACTTTCAAGCAAGAGTGATCTCAAGTAAGGCTAGCATCTGGGCAATTGTTAGTCTTAGTTGTGGCTAGTTAATGTGAAAAGTGTTGTTTATTTGAATTAATTTATGGTTTAAATGTATGCATTTTGATTCACATGAAAGTCGCTCTTAGACCACATGTTGTTTGATTTACTTTGCTTACTATCTGTATTTAGTTAGATTGTGCATGCATTCTCTCTCTCTCTCTCTCTTTTTAACTCCCTCCATCATACTCCACTCCTCAACAATGAGATTTCAGGAGTAGCTAAGGGTGAGTAGAAGTTTGGGTTTAAGGCCTAGCCTAGACTAGTTTAAACTACAGATCCCTTTTGTCCCTCTTTCGCACGCTCTCCCTGTGTTAACCATCCCCCATCTGGGCGCATCCTGGCACATTCCATTCACATTCCATACACACACTCACACACACACCCCTACACACACCCACACATAAACACATGATGATGATGATGATGATGATGATGATGATGATGATAGACTTTATTAATACCCAAAGGGAAAATTGAATGCCACCTGGTCATCCACACAGCACATAACAAACACATAGACAAACACATAATAAATAAGAGCTAAAAAAATAAATAAAAATAAGAAACAATAAACAGTCCATCATAAAAACACACCAAGAATCACCACAACATATAAAACCACATAAAACAATAAAAAGCAATCAGCAGCTGTTGTTAAAAAGTCTGATTGCTGCAGGGATAAAAGATCGTCCCTGCTTTTCCACATGATTTTCCTAACACATTTTAACATCCACTTGCCCCTACACTGTAACACTGGTATATAGCTTATTACTTCTGATCACCATTAGTGCTTTAATTATCATCATATACACTACTGATTCTTATTTGTATACATTGTGTCACCATTTATATTGAAATATTTCTTAGCTGCTATATCTGATCAGTATTAGTTTGCTAATTCATGTCAACTATTTCAGTAAATAGTATCTTTGGAATAAACTGTGTCCTGTTTATTGTTACAACATCCACTGAAATTAATGATTAATGAATTTATGAGACTGATCACTTTTTACGAGACTGATTTAATAAGCCTATTGCACATACGGTACACAGGTCAGGGCTTGAAAGTTCCAGGCTGGATCATGACAACTCACAACATTACCTACCTAGGCCTAGATCTAGTCCATACATTGTTTCTATATTGCTTCTAAATCATTGTAAGCAATGCTGAAGATGCCTGAGTGTCAAGTGATTTAGATGTAAAAATAAGCCTGAATATTGCAAAGGGAAATTGTATTTTGCCATCACCAATCCTATCGACGATATTACTTTCAAGGAGCAAGTGGAGAAATGTCTGCATTCCATTAGCACTGGTCACACTGTGCACAAATTTCATTTCAGCAGACCCAAGGAGGTTGGTGAAGACTGCTTCATGGCAGAATGCTTCATGTGGGAAAAGATGACAGAAACAGGAAGAAAAGGAAGGCATTAAAGTATATATTCAGAGGCATGGCCTCACTTTCATTTATAAATGCCTTGAGATCTCAAAAATGGCACAGGCATAGCTTTAAGCATTAACAATAAATCTAATGTAGTAATTTTTATGATTAAAGTTATTTATATAGGTAGTGGTCAAAGTAAATGATCTTGACGTCCGTAACGTCGCAACAGGAAGTCTGTCGGTCTTATTGCCATTCCCGCTATACTAATAACACAGAGCTGACTGCAACTCCGATCCTCCATTTTGAGCCAGTTTATCACCATACCATGTAGATGTGTTGCTGGCTGGTACAACAACATGACAGAAGCTGGATTTACATTGCATTCATGGCCCAAGAATGTTCAATCTGCAAAGATTTGGACACATTTTACAAGAAGTTCACAGGCACATTGGGTGCCTATGAAGTGGTTTGTCCTCTGTTCTGAACATTTTATTGAAGACTCATGTGAAACCTCTGATCTATTGAGGAGTGTTGGCTGTAAGCCTGCATTGAAAGAGGGTGTAGTATCAACAATTAAAGGAAAAGAAAACTACAAGAAAAGGACAGCATTTATTTATTGATTGATTGATTAATTTTTAAAAAGAACGTGAGTTTAGTTGCACCAGTCCTCCCAGAGTGAGTTGAGGATTGTTGCTAAAACATGGGACAGGACATATCGCTTGGGCAGTAACCTCCTCGCAGTTGTTGCTAAAACCAGTGGCATCCGGTTCTGTCCCGAGTTTTATTAATTGCCAGAGCCCAGCAGTAATAGCAGAATGCACAGTATGAAAAAAAGTGAATGAGTGTCTTATTTCTAAACTGTATATTGATGCCATCTCACTCTTACATGGAAGAAGTGAAGGAACGGAGAACTGAATGAACAACTGAAAGTCAGATCGTTTCAAAAACAATCGGCCACAAGATCGGCCTTCAAGAAGTGAGAACACAGACATGTAAGCTCCGACTCTCATTTGGATTAAAAAAATAAAATGTTTACCTGCATTTAGATGAATACATGTAACTTGTATTGTGTATTTAAGTTACTGGTGCAAGATTATTTAATTTGCTTCAGAATGTGACAGTCTCAGTTCATCTGATTATTTAATTTGCCTTTTATGTTTTATCAGTGGAAGTGCATGTACATGTATGTTGCATAAGTTATAACACCTATCCTGTTTTAATGGGAGTCAACCCAATTTGACTCCGGTTCCACTTAGCTTTCATAGTACAAACAGATAAAAGTGTATACAAAAAAAGACAAAACAAAGACATAGTGAATCCCACGGCAGCGATCTTTGGGAGGAAAGATTGCAGCCATGGCAATGACCTTGACGGCAGTGCAGGCTGGGAGAGACAGATAAGATTGGAATTTGTGTAGGCTTGAAATGGGTAGATGTGTCCTTTTCTGACTAACCCATTTGCCCATTCTGGCCAAAATGGTCCATATCCCTCTGCAAAGCCATCAGCTTCTCCAAGATAGAATCCACAGTGCGGCTCAAGTTCTGGACAGCCACAGTCTGAGTGCCGACAGCTCTACCCACCACCTCAATCATGTCAGGCAGTTTTATGGGGCTTTGAACAGCTGCCACCATTTTTTGATTCCCTCGATACACCAGGGCAATGCCTAGTCCAATCGGCAAAAGTCCTGTGATCATGGTTCCGAACAGGTAAATATCCTCAATGTCCTCTACAGAAAGAACCAGCAGGCACACAACACGCCAGTTCTCCCATCCGTCCATTGTGTAGCCGGCTGCGAACGTTCCAGCAGGACAGGAGGCTGGTTCCCCTGAACCCAGGCTTCTTGTCCAATAAGATTGTGTCAATTGCATGAAGAGACCAGTTTATCAAATCCATAATTTCGATTTGAAGAACAATGCTGAAGGAGTCACTTGGAGAAGATGAATCAGCAGAAGCAGGAACAGGAGAGATTAGGGAGGTGAGGCAGAGAAATGAGAGATGAGAGGAAAAAAACACCCCCACATTATGCTCTTATCAGAGAGCAAAATGTGGATGCATTAAAAAAAAAATCAGTGTGGCATTCCATGAGAGCACAGAGAAGAATTAACACAATTACACAAAAACATAGAAAGTACGAGAGAGTGAAGTACCGAGGCAGCCATCCATGGTGCCATCTTAGATGGCACCCCATTCAAGTAAGGCAGATGTGTGTCGACCTTCATACATCAGGCAATGGCTACAAGAAAATAGCCACTCGCCTACACATGCCCATATCTACAGTCAGAGGAATCATCAAGAAGTTTAAAACAACTGGAACAGTGGCAAACAAGCCTGGACGAGGA
>JAPEIY010000025.1:52987295-52998001 GCA_026122135.1 Cathorops aguadulce | reverse complement strand
CCCTACTGCCACACAACAAGCCATTCTGACTGAAAATTTTAATCAATCTCCAAATTTCCCCATGTGAAGTGAGCTGCAGCTTGATACTCAATATGGCGGATAGGCAAACTTGACCTCTGACATATGATGTTGGTGCACAAGGTCCATAGTCAATGTGACAGGCACCAATAGATTTCTTCAAAGAGTCTTTAAATCTCTTTTTTGATGCCCTTCTATCCCAGTGCCCAGTGGACAGTTATCCATACAGCACAATCTTGGGCAGGCAATGATCCTCCATCCTGGGGACATGCCCTGCTCAGCATAGCTACATCTTCAACAGATGGCATTGGTACTGGTAACCTTTGCCTGCTCAAGGACTTCAAAGTTGGTGACAGTTGCTCCAATAGATGTGTTGAGGATTGTGTGGAGGCAGCACTGGTGGAAGTGTTCAAGTAGATGCAGATGGTGATTGTAGGTGACCCCTGACTAAGAGTCATACAGGAGGGTGGTAAGCATTTGTGGCAGCAGGGGCATGGCTGAGCATCAGTCTGTGAATGGAGGGTGGAGTCAGGGAAGGTGAGTGGTTGTATCGCTACACCTGTTTTCAATTAATGTGTGTTTGTGTGTCTCCTCGAGTGCCTGCACCCTATAAAAGGAGAGTGAGAAGGGGAGACTGGCACCAAGAGCTTGATAGTAGTCTGTGTGTGTGTGTGTGTGTGTGTGTGTGTGTGTGTGTGTGTGTGTGTGAGAAGAGAGAGTTTTGAGTTGTGTGCTGAAAAGCAGCAATAAAGAAAATAATTAAGATGCAAACAAGTGCCTGCTGTGCTTCTGTGCTCCACCCACATCAGGGTCTTTCTACAGTGGTGCCGAAACCCAGGAGTGCAGAAGGAAACAGCCCCATGGAGTCCTCTCCATTCAAGGACCTGATCTTTGCCCTCACCACAGCCCAGCAGAACCAGCACCAAGCAATGGTCATCCTCCAAAAGGAGCTAGAACAATGGTTCGAAGCCTTGGTGCTGGCCCAACAGGAAGACCACCAGGCATTCCGGCACCTGCTCATGTTGGCGGGGTCCACGACCACCACCAGAGCAGACCCTCCCCACCTCACCCAAACAAAGATGGGTCTGCATGATGATCCGGAAGCCTTCCTCAATCTCTTTGAGCAAGCAGTAGAGGTGTGGGGTTGGCCGGTTGACCAGCGTGCAGCATGCCTCCTCCCCCTGCTGATGGGTGAGGTGCAGCTGGGCATGCTGCAGCTCCCCACCAACAGCTGGCTCGTGTACACAGACCTCTGATAAACCATCCTCCAATATGTCGGACACTCCTCACAGCAACAACGGCAGTGCTTCCGCTTGCTGCACTTGGAGGAGGTCAGCCAACCATTCACATTTGGGCAACAATTTCGGGATGCCTGCCAGTGGTGACTGAGGGCAGATGACCATGATGCTGAGGGAGTGATCGACCTGGTGACACTGCAGCAATTCGTTGTGTGACTTCCAGAAGGAATGGTAGAGTGGGTCCAGTGTCATCGCCCGTGTTGGTGGACCAAGCTATTGAGCTGGCAGAGGACCACATGGTGGCAGTTCCGTCAGCAGGAAGGCATGTCTTCTCTTCTCCTCTCTTCCTCTCCCTTTGCTTCCTGTCCTCACCCCATTCCCTCACTGCAGAGGCAGGGGCCAGCTCCCCTACAGCCAGCCTGGCACACCTGTAGTTTCCTCCCATTTTCCCCTTCCTTTTCTGTGTCTCCTCCCTCCCAGGTGAGTGATGTCCATAACACCAGTGCAGAGGGAGAGTCTGGGCCGGTGTGCTGGTGCTGCAGGGAGCCAGGACATCACCAACATCAGTCCTCTGCGATGGAAGTGGACGTGGTGGTCTTGGTCCCTGACATGCCAGAAACCACCCTTGATTGGGCCAGAGCATATCATATACCGGTAAGTGTCCAAGGGGATATGTACCAGGCTTTGGTGGATTCCGGCTGTAACCAGACCTCAATCCACCAAAGCTTGTGGCAAGGTGAGGCACGAATGGTGAAGGTGTTGTGTGTGCATGGGGATGTTCACAACTACCCTTTAGTGTCCATCCACATTCTATTTAGAGGGGGAAAGCATAATGTAAATCCGGTGGTTAACCCTCGTCTCACCCACTCGCTGATTTTGGGGACTGATTGGCCAGGTTTTAAGGAGTTAATGATGCACATTGTAAGGAGTGGGTCCATCAGTAATCCATCTGGGGAGAGCCCCAGAGTAGCATTGGTGGGAGAAGCTGTCACAGAGCCTTCTATGTCAGCACCACATCAGGGCGATACATGGAGTGAGGAGCGCCCCACCCCTCCTCCCTCTCTCAGGGATTCCCTTGGGAATTTCCTGTTACAGCAGTCACAAGACAGGACTCTGGGACTCATTTGACCAAGTGAGAGTAATCGATGGTCAAATTCTCCAGCCAAATGCAATGCTGGCCTTCCTCTACTTTGCTATTATTAAGGATAGGTTTTACTGAATGATGCAGGACACTCAAACTGGCAAAAAGATAACAGAGTTGTTAATTCCAAAGAGCTGCCGGGAACTCATATTCCAGGCGGCTCACTTTAATCCCATGGCTGGACACTTAGGGCAGTATAAGACACTAGCCTGAATAATGGCCCGGTTCTATTGGCCAGGGATTCATGGGGATGTCCATCAGTAGTGTGCGGCATGCCACGAATGCCAATTAGTAAATCCCGCAGCCACTCCAAAAGTGCCTTTGCACCCTCTCCCCTTAATCAAGTCCCCTTTTGAAAGAATTGGGATGGATCTCATCGGGCCATTAGATCGGTCAGCACGAGGGTATCGCTTTATTTTAGTTCTGGTGGACTATGTAGCAGGATACCCAGAAGCAGTGCCTCTGCACAATATCTCAGCACACAGTATTGCAGAAGCTTTATCTCCCGGGTAGGGATTCTGAAAGAAATCCTGACAGACCAAGGCACTACATTCATGTCATGCACACTGTGCGAGCTGTATGGGTTACCGGGGATTAAACCTATCTGCACCAGCGTGTATCATCCACAAATGGATGGCTTAGTGGAACATTTTAATTGAACTCTCAAAAATATAATTTGGAAGTTCATATGTGAAGATACACATAAGTGGGATAAGTGGCTTGAGCTCCTGCTATTTGCAGTATGAGAGGTCCCGCAAGCCTCCACAGGTTTTTCACCATTTTAATTATTATATGGCATAAGCCACGTGGCATTTTGGACGTGCTATGTGAAAATTGGGAGGAGGGACCTTCACCTATTAAGAACAAATTCAATATGTTCTTGACCTGCATGCCAAACTCCACACACTCATGTACTTAACCCGGGAGAATTTGTGGTAGGCGTAAGAACATCAAGTCCAACTGTACGACAGGGACACGTGCCTTAGTGAGTTCACACTGGGAGACAAAGTACTCGTATTTCTGCCCACATCAAGCTTCAAATTGATTGCCAAGTAGCAAGGGCCCTTCATGGTCACACAGCGAGTCAGGATCATCGACTATGAGGTGAGGTGAATGGACAGGGGTGGGGCATTGCAAATGTACCACCTCAATCTATTAAAATGGTGGAATGAGGAGGTCCCTGTGGCATTGGTATCAGTAATCCCAGAGAAGGCGGAGCTGGGGCCGGAGGTTCAAAAACAGAAATTGACATCAACCACCACTGCGGTCCACTGTGGAGACTACCTCTCCCTGGGCCAACTCATGAAGATAGCCCAGTTGCAGAAAGAATTTTCTGACATGTTTTTGCCCCTGCCCGGCTGCACCCACCTCATAGAACACCATATTGAGATGCCCCCGGGGGTGGTAGTGCACAGCTGCCCATACCGCCTGCTCGAACACACAAAAAAAGGTGGTCCGGGATGAACTTGAGGCCATGCTCGAAATGGGCATAATCGAGGAGTCCCACAGTGACTGGAGCAGCCCAGTGGTCCTGGTCCCCAAGATCGGTGGGTCGTTCCGGTTCTGTGTGGACTATAGGAAAGTCAATGCGGTGTATAAATTTGATGTTTACCCAATGCCTCGCATTGATGAGCTGCTTGACCGATTAGGCACTGCTTGTTTTTATTCGACACTAGATTTAACGAAGGGATATTGGCAGATCCCCTTGACACCGTTGTCCTGAGAGAACACGGCCTTTTGCACACTGTTTGATTGACACCAATTCATCACACTTCCTTTTGGGTTGTTTGGGGCACCCACTACGTTCCAGTGGCTTATGGACAGGGTCCTCTGCCCGCACACCACCTATGCAGTCACGAATCTTGACGATATTATCATCTACAGCAATGACTGGCTGCAGCACTTCAAACACCATAGGGCTGTCCTAAAGTTGCTGAGGTGGACGGGTCTCACAGCTAACCCAAATAAGTCTGCAGTTGGGTTGGTAAAAGTATGGTATCTGGGTTTCCACTTAGACCATGGGCAGGTGCATCCCAAATTAATAAGACGGCAGTGATTGCTGCCTGCCCGAGGCCCAAGACCAAAAAGGAGGTGAGATGGTTCCGGGGGCTGGCTGGCTATTATTGTAGGTTTATACCTAATTATTCAGATGTCACCAAACTTCTGACTGATCTCACTAAAAATGGAGCACCAGATTCAGTCCAGTGGATGGAGCAATGCCAACAGGCTTTCCCTAGGGTAAAGGCTGCACTGTGTGGGGGGTCACTGTTACACTCCCATGACTTTTCTCTCTGCTTTATTTTACAGACAGATTCATCAGACAGAGGGCTGGGGGCTGTTCTGTTCCAGAAGGTGGAGGGGGAGGAGCATCCTGTGCTGTACCTTAGACAGAAGCTGTCAATGCAGGAAGGCAGGTACAGCACGATAGGGAAAGAGTGCCTAGCCATCAAGTGGGCAGTCCTCGCCCTCCAGTACTAACTACTGGGATGCCCTCTCACCCTCTGTTCAGACCACATGCCCCTCCAGTGGCTCCACCACATGAAGGATGCCAATGTGCAGATCACCTTTTGGTATCTGGCCTGCCAGCAATTTAAATTTGACATGGTCCTCAGGCCGGTGGCACAAATGGTCTTGGCAGACATCCTGTCCCGTCAAGGGGGGGGAGAGTCCACTGCAGGCCAGACAGCTCCCCGGCCTGAGTGGGGCAGTGGGAGTATGTAGCAGTGGGGGCATGGCCAAGCATCAGTCTTTGAATGGAGGATGAAGTCAGGGAAGGTAAGTGTTCGTATCACTACACCTGTTGTCAATTAATGTGTGTTTGTGTGTTTCCTCCAGTGACCACGCCCTATAAAAGGAGAGTGAGAAGGGGAGGTCGGTGCCAAGGTCTTAATAGTAGCCTGTGTGTGTGAGTGAGTGAGTGAGTAGAGAGAGTTTTGAGTTGTGTGCTGAAAAGAAGCAATAAAGAAAATAATTAAGATGCAAACAACTGCCTGCCATGCTTCTGTGCTCCACCCACATCAGGGTCTCTCTACTGCATGACAGCTCTGTACACAGTGATCTTGGTGCCTTTCCTTTTGTGCTTGTATTTCCAGACTCTTTTGTACAGTCTGCCATTTGCCTGTCGACTGTTGATCTCCTTTACAATTTTGGCATCATGGGGAGATGGTAATCTCAGATAGCTGTACTGGTGGACTGTCTTCAGCTCTGATGATGATGATATGATAGTATTCTTTCTGAGGTGTGGGCCGATGGAGAACTTCTGTCTTCTTTAGGCTGACTTCAAGTCTGAATAGTTGTGAAGCTTCTGCAAAGTAAGTCATTATATGCTTCAGGGCTGTTTCTGAGTAGGGCAAGAAGAGCATCAGCATCAGCAAAGAGAAGCACTTGGATAAGTTGTTCCAGGGTCTTAGTGTGGGCTTGCAGATGTCTCAGGTTGAACAAGCTTCCATCAGTGCAATAACAAATGTAGATGCAGTCATCATCGTCAAGGTCTTCAGTGGCCTGGTGGAGCATCATGATAAAGAAGATGAAGAGTTGGCATCAGGATGCAGCCTTGCTTCACTCCATTCTCAATTAGGAAAGGCTCTGAGTGGTCACTGCTGTGCCTGACTTGGCCAATTCTGATATTTATGAACCTGGATGACCATGCTGAGGAACTTTGGGGGACATCCTAGTCACTGTATGATCAGCCTTTTCTGCTCAGTGTTGAATGCCTTAGTAAGGTTGACAAACACACAGTCTCTTGTTTTGTTCACAACATTTCTTTTGAATCTGCCTAAGAATGAAAACAAAGTCAGTGGTGCTCCTGTTGGCTCTAAATACACGTTGACTCTCTGGGAGGTGTACTTCTGCAAATGTTGTGTGTCAGTCTATTTAGGAGAGCTCTTGCCAGAATTTTTCCTGCAATGAAGAGTAGCTGTCCCTCAATAATTGGAACAATCTGACTTTTCCCCTTTATTCTTGTACAGAGTAATGATAACTGCATCACAGAGGTCCTGTGGTAGTTTTCCTTGTTCCCAGTAGCAAAGAAAGAGCTTTTGCAATTAGGCATGCAAAGGTGGTCCTGCATGCTTCCAAATTGTTGGTGGTATTGCATCCACTGCTGCTGCGTTGCCACTTTTCATCTTGATAATCTCCTCAAGGGTAGGGATGTCATCCAACTCAGTTGTCACTGGCTGTTGTAGAATTTGGAGAATTGCCAAGTCATAGACCAGGCAATTGGCACTATAGTGAGCCTGGAAGTGTTCTGATCACCACTTGAGAATGGATGCCTTGTTAGTAAAAATTGTCTGGCCATCTACACTGTGCAGAGGACTCTGGACCTGGGATGTAGGGCCAAAGACTGCTTTTAGGGCTTCATAAAACCCTCTGTAGTTAACAGTGTCTGTACAAAGCTGAGTTCTCTCTGCAAGGTTGTTCCACAGGTTCTGAATCTCTTGAAGCTTGCATTGGAGGATGCAGCATAAAAGGCAAAATGCTGCTTTCTTTTCAGGACAAGATGGTTGGGCAAGATGGACCTGGTAAGAGGAGCTCTTCTTCACAAGTAATTCGTGGATCTCCTTGTTGTTTTCATCAAAGCAGTCTTTGTTCTTCTTTGTAAAGAACCCAAGGACTTCTTGAGAAGTCTGTAGAGTGGCAGTTTTGAGGTGGTTCCAAAGAGTATCTGGAGAAGGTCTTATAAGGCAACTAAAATCCTCAAGCCTCAGCTGGAGGTTTGCCTGGAAGTCAGGATTCACTTCATCTGATTGAAAGTAGCTGACCTGAGACTTCTTCCTTGGAGCACCTTCTTTCTTTGGCTTAGGTTTGAAGTGGAGACTGAGTTTGCAGCAGAGAAGGCAATGGTCAGTAAGACATTCTGTGCTGGGCATCACTCGACTGTGTAAGACATCATGCAAGTCTCTCTGGTACATCAGGATGTAATTGATGAGGTGTCAGTGTTCAGACCGAGGATGCATCCAGGTTGTTTCCAGACTGTCTTTGTCACAGTCCAGTCCAGTCCATCCATGCCTTAGATTGTGGGACTTCCATGCCAACTCCAGGCCGGATCCAGGACAGGAATTCAGTCCTGCCTTGCTGAAGGCCATTTCCTGAAGCAGAACTCCCACAACTGCTACCACTCCTCTCCCATCAGCCAGGGCTTTTTAAGAACTGTTTGGAGCTACTCTATTTACCAGAATGTCTCTTGTAGACTTTCCTCACCTTGTTACAGCTCACTGGTATTGTGTCTTCTTGATTCCCCTTGCCTGAATTTCTCATTTTTTTATCAAGTTTTTCTGTCCAGTTTTTTATCCTAGTTTTTGCCTACCTGTCCCTTTGAATTGTCTTTTGCTTTCTCTACCTGGATTTCTCTTGTCCTTGTGTTCATCAGTTTTTGTGAAGATTTTTGTGTCCTGTTTTTTGTCCCTCATCGTGTCTACTGTACCTGCTCCTCTGTGTTTTTGACCTCCTCGCCTGTTTTTTGACTACCGATTTTTGCCTGGGCCCTACTGTACTTTTTTGTCTTTCTGCCATGTACTTCATTAAAGAAGTTTTTTTTCTCTTTACACTGCCCATTTTCTGAGTCTGCTCTTGGGTCCTCACTTCATCTCAGCTTGCCACTCCTGACAGTCTTTCTATTGGAATATGGCGTTTTGTGATGATTAGTTGCTGCTCCATGGAAACAAGCTTTGGTTAGGCCTCCTTTTCTAGGTCCATGTGCAGTGAACAATACTATCCCTATTTATAAAAAAAAGGCTGCTTGGTCAGTCAAGGTGCTGCTGAACTGTCATCATTTTCCAGGTCAACATCAACCAGTGCCCTGACCTGCCTACATGTGGGATTAAAGGCTGTGGCATCTTCCACCTGCTGTTTTCATCCCTTTTCCCTCACTGCAGGACTTGAAATGGTTGGGGGAGTAGTGTTGGCTGTAAAGTGAGCATGTCCTTCAGCTTGTGCAAAGGATTGTGTGTGTGGTGGTGTGTGTGTTTTTTTTTTTTGTGGAGTGCAGTTTGTACAGCACTGGCCCCACCTTTTACACCCAGGGTTCTTCTGCCGTGGCCTAGCTAACTGAGATGGTGACCATGAGGTCCTCAGGTCATAGGTTTTACATCAGACTGTACTTATCCTAGGCTCTGGCTCAAAAAGCTTCCTCTGCAGCACAGGAGCAGTGGGTTACTTTTAGTCTGGCCTCTATCCATTGACCTGTCTGGCTTGGGTGACCCGGCCAGGAGCTTAAACTCCCACCAACGTAGCTGTCTGGGTCATTGAGGCACAAAACCCCCACCATCACGATCAGGGAATAACCCATAGGGGGCAACAACCTAGGAAACATCAAACATAATTAACTAGATATAAAGTATATGAAGCAACAAAAAAAAAATGGCCAAAAAATTGCAAATGCATCTTCAGTTAAAGGCAGTTTGGAGTTTGTGGGATATATATATATATCCTAAATAAATCATACAATCTCTTTTATTCTAACAACCACATAACAATAAAGTGCACTTGTTTATGTGTTTGCTTATTTAATAGAAGTGTCTGTGTGGTGTGAACTGAATCTTGCCTTAAGAATTAATTCACTGTATTCACAATATTCATTTCGTTTTTCAGAAATGTTGAACTGCATCCAGCACAACTTTGAGTAACTTTTGTAACATGACTTCAATAATTCAAGGTCATGAACTAAAAAAGGGCTCTGTAGAAACAGGAAGGAAATTGATTCACAGGAATTAAGAACTAAACTGTGAGTGATGAGCCAGGAAATAATGGTGTGACAAATCCATTACAGCTTACTTTGAAAACTTTGACTAAGATGAATGCAGTGCTGATTTGTGTCTGTCAATAGCTTTTCAATTTTTCAACATTACAGCTATCATGATTCAGCCATATTCAGAGAACTGCAAACCTATTAAACACTCAAGGTCAGTTCCACAAAACTTGGCTTGAGTTGAAATACAACACAACCAGTATAAAGGAAGACTGGAAGAGACAAAATCTTAAATGCAAAAAAATATTTGATTGAAGGCTGACTCTTCTTGAAGAAAAAAAAAAAAACTCTGTTGAAATTTGTCTTTTTTTATTATTCATTTGAAGTAAATATTTTGTGAGTATCCATACTGTAGAAATTTCCCTGACCTTGATGTATTATGGCAGACAATAATAGGGCTCCAACATACAGGGTGACAGAAGTGCAAGTCCAAGTTTTTAAGAAGTATAAGAGTCCTGACATACCAAGTCTGACTGATGCTATATGCATATTTACATTCAGATGCATATTCAGTTTAACAAATGCACCTATGGTAAAATCTTATTTTTCTAAATAGTATGAGCTCTGTACAATGTTTTCTTTTATCCATTCACATGGAAGATCTATCATTGGTTGTCATCTTTTCCTTTGGTTTTTCAGCAGGTTCTCTGATAGAAGACCAAAAATGACTATCCTGTGCTCATAAAGTGATAAAACACACAATACAATAAGAGATCCATTATGGAGACACAAAAATAATAGACATCATACTTTTTCTATTGTATAGTACCAGTCAAAAGTTTGGACATACCTATTTTTTCATAGGGTTTTTTTCCCTGTATTTTGACTTTTTTCTACATTGTAGAACCATGTTGAAGACATCAAAACTATGAAATAACAGATGGAACATGCATAGAATAATATGGTAAACAAAAAAGTGATTAAAAAATCATATTTTTGATTCTTCAGAGTAGCGACCATTTATCTTGATGACAGCTTTGCACATTATTGTCATTATCTATCAGAGAACCTGCTGGAAAACCAAAGGAAATGATGACAACCAATGATAGATTCCCCATATCTATAGATGGTGCTGCAGTGGAGAGAGTGAGCAGCACCAAGTTTCTGGGTGTGCACATATCTGAAGACCTGTCCTGGAACAACACCACATCACTTGCCAAAAAAGCCCAACAGTGTCTGTACTTCCTCCGCAAACTGAGGAGAGCAAGAGTCCTGGCCCCCATCTGCAGACATTCTACAGAGGCACCATCGAGAACATCCTGATCAGCTGCATCACCGTGTGGTATGGCGCCTGCACCGTGTCCTGCTGCAAGACTCTGCAGTGCATTGTGAGAGCAGCTGAGATGATCATTGGTATCTCTCTCCCTTCTCTAATGGATATTTATAACTTCTGCCTCACCCACAAAGCCATCAGGATTGCAGGTAACCCCACCCATCTCACAGCCTCTTCAGTCTGCTGCCATCGGGGAGGAGACTGCAGAGTCTCTGGGCCAAAACCAGCAGGCTCAAGGACAGTTTCTTTCACCAGGTGGTCAGGAGGCTCAACTCCCTCCCTGTTCTGCCC
>JAPEIY010000025.1:52965922-52978198 GCA_026122135.1 Cathorops aguadulce | reverse complement strand
ATCTCTAAAGAGTTTGGACTCCACCAATCCACAGTCAGACAGATTGTGTACAAATGGAGGAAATTCAAGACCACTGTCACCCTCCCCAGGAGTGGTCAACCAACAAAGATCATCCAAAGAGCAAGGCATGTAATAGTCAGCAAGGTCACAAAGGACTCTAGGGTAACTTCTAAGCAACTGAAGGCCTCTCTCACATTGGCTAATGTTCATGTGCATGAGTCCACCATCAGAGCAACACTGAACAACAATGGTGTGCATGGCAGGGTTGCAAGGAGAAAGACAATGCTGTCCAAAAAGAACATTTCTGCTTGTCTGCAGTTTGCTAAAGATCATGCAGACAAGCCAGAAAGCTATTAAAAAATGTTTTGTGGACAGATGAAAGCAAAATAGAACTTTTTGGTTTAAATGAGAAGTGTTATCTTTGGAGAAAGGAAAACATTGCATTCTGGCATAAGAGCCTTATCCCATCTGTGAAACATGGTGGTGGTAGTATCATGATTTGTGCCTGTTTTGTTGCTTCTGGGCCAGGATGGCTCATCATCATTGATGGAGCAATGAATTCTGAATTATAAAGGAAATTTTCAGGACATCTGTCCATGAACTGCAATCTCAAGTGAAGGTGGGTCATGCAGCAAGATAACGACCCTAAGCAACAAGTCATTCTAACAAAGAAGGATGAAAGAAGAATAAAATTAATGCTTTGGAATGGCCAAGTTAAAGTCCTGACCTTAATCCAACAAAATGTTGTGGAAGGACTTGAAGTGAGCAGTTCATGTGAGGAAACTCATCAACATCCCAAAGTTGAAGCTGTTCTGTACAGAGGAATAGGCTAAAATTCCTCCAGGAATGTGTGCAGGACTGATCAACAGTTACTGGAAACATTTACTTGCAGTTTTTGCTGCACAAGAGGGTCACACGAGATACTGAAAGCAAAGGTTCACATACTTTTGCCACTCACAGATATGTAATCTTGGATAATTTTCCTCAATCAATAATTGACCTAGTATAATATTTTATAATATCATGGCTTGGGGATCTGATTTCCTCCTTTGTAGTGTTTCTTGAAAATGCTGCTGATTGAGACAATTCTAGGAGGAAAGAAAAATGGCAGTGGTCTCCAAACAGAGGTCAAAGCAGTAATTAGACATTTCAGAAACCACATTGGCAAGGGGAAACTAGCCACCATTATTGAATGCCAACAGTGCAACACTGCTGAGAATCCTGCTCTGGCTAGTCATAGTATAATATTGTTGTCTCTCATTTGTTTAACTGGCTTCTCTTTATCTACTTTTAGGACTTGTGTGAAAATCTGATTATATCTTGGGCCATATTTATGCAATAGAAAATTCTAAAGGGTTCACAAACTTTCAAGCACAACTGTAGGTGAGAGTGGGAACGTAGATGGACCAGTAAATTGAGAGCTTTGCCTTTATAGCTTAGCTCTCTCTTTACCACAACAGACTGGTTTAGTGTCTGCATCACTGCTGACACTGCCCCTATCCATCTGTCCAACTCCTCTTCCCCCTTACCCTCACTCCTGAACAAAACCCTGAGATACTTAAACTCCTCCACTTTAGTTAGCAACTCCCCCCAACCCTAAGTAGGCACTCCATGTGTTTCTGGCTGAGCGCCATGGCCATGGACTTGGAGGTGCTGATCCTCATCCCAGCTGCTTCACACTCGGCTACAAACCGTTCCAGCACATGCTGTAAGTCACAGACTGATGAAGCCAACAGGACCACATCATCTGCAAAATGCACAGATGTGATCCTGATGCCACCAAACTGGACACCCTCCACCCCTTAGCTGTGCCTAGAAAATATGTCCTTAAAAGTTATGAACAGAACCAGTGACAAAGGGCAGCCCTGGTGGAGTCCCACATGCACCGGGAATGAGCCTGATTTACTGCCAGCAATGTGAACCAAACTCCTGCTCCAGTCATACAGGGTCCAAATGGCCAACAGTAGTGAGCCCTGAACCCCATACCCCCAAAGCACCCCACACAGGGCACCATGAGAGACACAGTCGTAAGCCTTCTCCAGGTCCACAAAACACATGTTGGACAAACTCCCATGCACACTCTCATACCCTTGCAAGGGTAAAGAGCTGGTCCAGTGTTCCACAACTAGGAAGAAAACCGCATTGTTCCTCTGGAATCCGAGGTTCGACTATTGACCAGACTCTTCTCTCCAGCACCCCAGCATAGGCTTTCCCAGGGAGGCTGAGAAGTGTGATCCCCTTATTAGTTGGAATGCAATCTCTGGTCCCCCTTCTTAAAAAGGGGGACCACCACCCCAGTCTGCCAATCCAGAAGCACTGTCCCCAACCTCCATGCAGTGTTGAAGAGGCATGTCAGCCAAGACAGCCCAACAACATCTAGTGCCTTCAGGAACTCAGGACAAATCTCATCCACCCCTGAACCCCGGCCACCAAGGAGCTTTTTAATCACCTCGGCAACCTCAACCCCTGTGATGGACAAGTCCTCCTAAGCTCCCTCAGACTCGGTGTCCTCCTTAGACAACATGAAGGTGAGATTGAAGAGATCCTCAAAGTATTCCTTCCATCACTGGATGATGTCCCCAGCTGAGGTCAACAGCACTCTATCCTCAGTGTAAACAGTAGGGACAGAGCACTGTTTCCTCTTCCTGAACCGCCAGATGGTTTGCCAGAATTCTTTTGAGGCCAACCAAAAGTCACTTTCCATGTCCTCACCGAACTCCTCACACACCCAAGTTTTTGCTTCAGTGACCACCAGAGCCATGTTCCACTTGGCCTGTCGGTATTGGTCAGCTGTCTCTGGAGACCCACAGGCTAACCAAGCCTGATAGGACTCCATCTTGACAAATCCCCTCACTGCAGGTGTCCACTACTGGGTTTGGGGATTGCCGCCACAACAGGCACCAACAACCTTGCAGCCGCAGCTCTGCACAGCCGCCTTAGCAATGGAGGTGTGGAACATGGTCCACTAAGACTCAGTGTGCCCATCCTCCAGTTGAAGCTCTGCTGGAGGTGGAAGTTGAAGATCCGATAAACAGGAGCCTCCACCAGACATTCCCAGCATACCCTCACTACACGTTTGGGCCTACCAGGTCTGTCCAGCTTCCTCCCCCACCATCTGATCCAGCTCGCCCCCAGGTAGTGATCAGTTGACAGCTCTGCTTCTCTCTTCACCAGAGTGTCCAAGACATACTGTCGTAGATCAGATGAAATGATGACAAAGTCAATCATCAATCTATGGCCTAGGGTGCCCTTGTGCCACATTTACTTATGGACACCCTTATGCATGATCATAGTGTTTGTTATGGCCAAACTGTGCATGGCATAGAAGTCCAAAAACAGGACACCACTTGGGTTCAGATTGGGCAGACCATTCCTCCCAATCACACCCCTCCAGGTCTCACTGTCATTGCCTACATGAGTGCTGAAGTCCCCCAGTAAAACAATGAAGTCCCCTCATAGTGCACTGTCTAGCACCCACTCGAGGACTCCAAGAAGGCCAGGTACTCTGAGCTACCATTTGGTGCATAAGCACAAATGACAGTCAGAAACCATTCCCAGACCTGAAAGCACAGGGAAATGACCCTCTCATTCACTGGAGAGAACTCCGATGCTAGTGCACTGAACTGGGGGGGCTATAAATAGCCCCACCCCTGCCCAGTGCTACTCACCCTTGGCAACTCCAGCATAGAAGAGAATCCAGGAAATTGGTTCCAGAGCCCAAACTATGCATTGAGGTGAGCCCAACTATATCTAGTTGGTACCGCTCAACCTCATGCACAAGCTCAAGCTCCTTTCCCACCAAAGAGGTGACATTCCATGTCCCAAAAGCCAGTATTGTCAGCCATGGATTAGTACACCAGGGTCTCCAGCTTTGGCTGCCACCTGATCCACAGTGCACTGGACCCTTACAGCACCTCCTGCGGGTGATGGGTCCACAGGAGAGTTGTTCCGTGTTGCTCATTCAGGCTGGGCCCAGCCAGGCCCCACAGACATAGGCCTGGCCACCAGGTGCTCACTGACGAGCCCCTCCCCCAGGCCTGGCTCCAGGGTGGGGCCCCGGTATCCCTGGTCCAGGCAAGGGTCCTCGGATACCTGCTTTTCCTCTCATAAAGGTCATTTGAACTGCTCTTTGTCTGACCTTTCATCTAGAACCTATTTGCCTTGGGAGACCCTACCAGGGGCAAATGCCCCAAACAGCATAGCTCTTAGAATCCCTGAGGCACTCAAACCCCTCCACCATGTTAAGGTGGCAATTCAGATTTCAGTCACAATTCATATCCTTCACAACAAAGAGCAGGTATTTAGATGAGCCAGAATAGCTCAGAGTACATGTAACATTTTCATTTTTCTATGCAAGAAAATGGTCTTAAAAGATAGTAGATTGTCAAAGCCAAGTATAAGTACTTCATAATAATTAAGTACCAACTGTAAATACCTTGCTTCTCCATGGCCAGTCAGAATCTCTGTAGTTGTATGTGATTTCTTCCCCAGGACTGATACCCTTTCATGCAAATAAGCACAGATGGGGCTTTCCTTTAATTGTAATTGTTTTCATTTTGTTGTTTGGGTTCACATGATCATCATTGACAAGTCTCCCTAGAGAGCCGTCTTCTTTGGCAGCATGAATCCTGAAACAGAAAGAGTGCAGTGCTAATTACAGGGTGAAACAATATAGACTGAAACACACAAGCAGTGAACGCAAGTTTCACTGAACAATTAAAGAATCATGTTTCTGTATGGCTTTACTTATCTCTTTAATGATACTACTACTTTTACGAGCATGGAGTAAGAAAAAGCAGAGCCTGTGTCCCTGGATGACCTAGAACTTAAGCATATGTTGTAAATTAAACACAGCAATACACATGCCATAACCATTTTCCATTGAAACAAAATTTAAAGGAATAGATAATGCAAAGTAAATACATGCATGGGTTGGTAGCTTGTAATATTGAGAGCCTGGAAGAAATATTTATATATATATATATATATATATATATATATATTTCAGGTATGTTTGACCATTTATGAGAAAGTTGTGAGCGGTTTTGTATCGCTACTCTAATGCAACCAGTAGGCTGCCGTGTCGCCTGTTGGAAGGGAAATGCATGACATCATTTGGGTGCAAGGCTGAGTGTTGCTCTTCAGTACTGAAGGGGCAAAGTGAAAGGTCTACTAAGGTGACAGTGTCAATTTTTTTCACTTATACGTCTGCAATAATTTATTAATGAGCTGCAACCCCGACTTAAGATTAGGACTGGCTGCACTCACCACGGACAATGTCTTTTTGACATCCATCCATAATAATAATTATTATTATTATTCCGGACTCAATTTTGTGTGCCGCTACTCCTCCCTCGGCATTCGAGTTAGAGATGCCATTCCACTTCTCACTTGTCTGACCTGTAGTGTAGATGTGTGCTTGTATACAGCTTTTTGATATGCCTTGTCATTCTCCCGTAATTCACGTTTTTCTAAACAATTTTTCCCCATTGAAATAAATGGGCGCTCAACGCAAAAAACAGATTTTTCCTTCGGGAGGCCCAACCATTAGGTGTAAAGTCATGAAACATGGTACACTGATAGAGGAGTGGACCCTGATTAATTTCTTCAAGTTTCATTTTGGTATGTCTCACGCTCTAGCGCCACCAACTGATTAAATTCTTACATGCGTTCATGCACATAACTTTTGATCTGTATGTCTGATTTTCATAAGTCAGGTGCTGTTGGAATCCTTGGAGCTAGACAATTCCAATACATCCTATGATGTCATTTTCCACCTGATTAGATTTTCGCCATTTTTAATTTTGTCCAAAGTGAGGGTGGAGTAACCCTGGCTGCATGTTTTGTCTGATCATCACGAAACTTGGCATACATGCTCTCCAGTCCATGCCTAATAAATGTTATTCATTTCACTCATACATTGCAGCGTTCACCCATGGCAGCCAATCAAAATCAATGGCGGAGCCACTAGACAGGAAGTGAGCTCATATCTCGGAAACGCTCTGATGTATCAATACCATATTTAGTGGCATGACTTTGGACACCATCTGAAGTAAGCTCATCAAATATGGTGTCATTTGGCCATTAGAAGGCATCACAATTACCAAAAAAGTATTTTGGCTCATATCTCAGAAATGCTTTGACATGTCAAGACCATATTTTTTTGTCTTGACTTTCGGCAGTAGTTCATGTTCCCTCATCAAATTTGAACATTAAGAACATGTGTTTGCCCTCAAAAAGCTTGAGTTAGAGATGGCCCTTAAACAAGGTCAGTCTCCTTTTTCCTATATCACCTTCCTTAACCTCTCTGCATTCCCATCAGCCTGTATTTGATGTGGGTAAAATCATCCGGCTTCTTCTACCTTTCTTGGAGAAGGATGTGGATAGATATTTCTCTCACTTTGAGAGAATGGCAGCCACCCTTAACTGGCCTAAAAAGTCTGGCCTTTGATGCTTCAATGTGGTTTTACAGGAAAGGTGTAGGAGGTGTTTTCAGCTCTGAGTATAGAACAAACTACCCAGTATGATATGGTGAAAGCCACAATTTTACATGCTTATGAACTAGTTCCTGACGCTTACCACCAGAGGTTCAGGAATGCAATAAAGTTGGATCAGCAGACTTTCCTAGAGTTTGCTAGGAAGAAGGAAGGCTTGTTTGATAGGTGGTGCAGTGTGCAGAAGGTAGAATCTAGGGAGGACTTAAAACAACAGGTTCTCTTGGACTTCTTAAATTGTCTGTCTGAATCTGTAGCTGTCTGAGTGAGCAGGAGGTGAGCAAGCTAGAGGAAGCTGCTGTTCTGGCCGATAAATGTGCTGACACACAAACGTGTTCCTGACCACTGCTGGGGTAGCTATCAGGCTAGAGTGAAAAATCCTCCCAGAGATGAACAACCTGGATGTGTGGGTAAGTCCCCAGTTATTTTCATTTAACTTCTACCATCCTCTTACTAACAAGTGATAGGTTACCTTTTTTTTACTGCAAGATGGTAGGCCATAAAATTTGATTGTCTGGCCCTTAGCAGATGAGGAAAAACTCTCAAATATGTGGGCTTAATAACATCTTGTGACACAGACTTCTCTAGTTTGCATGACGACTGTGCAGGGTCTATTGTGACTGCTAATGTCACTAAAAACGGAGGTGATTCTAACCACACTCCCTTTATAACAGGTTTTGTGTCTTTACCTGATCAGTCACAAAGTACCAGTCCGCATTTTCAGAGATACTGGTGCAGCTCAGTCCTTTTTGTTGGCTGGTGTACTCCTTCTTTCTGGTTGTACTGTCACTGGAACATGTTTTGGTTAGAGGATTTGAAATGACTCGTGTTCAGGTGCCTTTACATCAGGTCCACTTATCCTCAAAACTCCTCAATGGTGACATTGTTGGGGTATGTCAATTTTTAGCAGTGCCTGGTGTGTCTTTTAGCAGAGGTAATGATCTAGCTGATTGGAAAGTTTGGGGTAACTTGGATGGTGCCACTTATTGTGCTGTCTGAGCTCGCAGCACCACAGGAAATTGAGTGTTCACGTAGACATCCTCATGTCTTCTTAGCATGTGCTGTTACTTGTGCCATGGCTAAATGTTTTGATCTTGGTGTTGACTCAGATTTTGTGCCTTGAGAGGACACCTTTTCTGGTTGCACCTATGGACAAAGAGCCTGAGCACACTAGTTATGGTCTGATAAAGACCGCTATTGTTACCACTGATCACTCCATTGGCAGTAATGAAAACTCAGATGTGGAAGCAGTTGTGGAGTCTATGGAAGTAGTCCTTCCCATCGATGTGGTTAATGGTGAGTCCATCTCAATCATGTTGGATTCTAATGAATTTGATGCTTGTTCTTTGATTTGTTTAAGGTTTCACTAGAATAACTGATTAGAGAACAGTCAGTTGACTCTTCTCTTATGCCTTTGTTGTCTTTGGCCTCTTTCAATATGAGAGCTATGAATGACTTATCTGGTTATTTTATGCATGATTGCCTATTGTGTCGACAGTGGGTGTCCCAGCAGGACACATTTTCTAACACTGTGGTGCAGGTTGTTTCCTGTAAGTTTAGAAAAGCAGTGTCAGAACTGGCACATAATGGGGTAGCTGGGCATACTGGAGTGAGGAAAATGCATGATAGGATTGTGCGCTGTTTTTTTCTGGCCAAAGTTAAAGAGATGTCTAATTTTATTAAATCATGCCATGTATGTCAGTTAACCAGTAAGCCTAATCAAAAGCTTCCTGTTGCTCCTCTACAGTCTATCCCTGCTATATCTAATCCTTTTGAGCACCCTCTGATCGATTGTGCAGGTCCCTTGCCTCAATCCAAGACTGGGCATAGGTTTTTACTGACAGTAATGTGCCAACCTTTACATTACCCAACAGCTTATCCAGTCAGGTCCATCATTACAAAAAGTCCATTTTGAAGGCCCTTACTAATTTCATGTCCATCTTTGGTATACTTAAGGTATATGCAAAGCAGTCAAGGATCTAACTTTGTCAACACATTTTTCTAGGGCATTGCGACAACTGAAAGCCAAATGTAATACATCCACAAAGTTAGGGAGCCCTGGAATGATTCCATCAGACATTAAAGTCTCTTTTATAGTCCTATTGTATAAAGCTTGGGTCTAGATTGGGAGGAGGGTCTCCCTTGGTTACTTCTGGCAATTAGGGAAGTTGTTCAGGAAAGCACGGGCTTCAGCCCTAATGAGTTAGTGTTTGGCCATGCCATAAGAGGGCCAACAGCAGTCTTGGCCAATGAATGGCTTACTGTAGAAGCACCAGTTAACATCTTAGATTGTTAGTTGTTTTTAGTATCGTCTATATGAAGCCAGGGCTGCGGTTAGATGCCGACTGGGTAAATCCCAGTTAAAGATGCAGCACTTGTTCAACTGTAAGGCTGAACACTGCAGTTTTAAGTCTGGTGATCAAGTTTTAGAATTGTTACCACTTGTGCATAGTCCTTTTCAGACAAAATTTAGTGGCCCCTATGATGTAGTTAAATGTATGCCAGATCATAACTATGTATTGAACACTCCTGATCAGAGGAAGAAGTGGCAGTCTTGTCACATCAAATTGCTAAAGCTTTTTTTTCTTCTGGATCACCTACATCTGTTGGGTTAATAGCCACCATGCCTGTAGAGGGCTCTGCTGAGCCAGACTGTGCCTTATTTGTAGGTAAGAACATAGGGGAAGCAGATTTTGTCAGTGAGAAATTAGAAGAGGGGGTGAATGGTCAATCACAGGTTTTTCTGGAAGGTTGCCTTAAAAACAGAGTTTTTAGCAGTTACATTTTCATCTTTCTCACTTGATTGAGCTGGAGAAAACTGATATCATTGGGTTGATAAAGTCGTTCCCTTATCTCTTTCATGACGTTCCTTCCTGTACATCCATGACTGAACATGATATTGATGTTGGTGGAGCCCCACCTATAAAACATGCATACTGGGTCAATCCAAAGAAAAGGGAACTATTGAGTAAAGAGGTAGATTATCTTTTAACCCATGGTCTTGCTGAACCTAGTTTTAGTGTGTGGATCTCCCCTATCATTTTTGCACTGATTATCGAAAACTCAATGCTGTTACAAAATCTGACTCCAATCCCCTATGGCAGTGTGATGACTGTGTGGACCATGTTGAGTCTGCTACCTTTGTCAGTAAATTTAATCTTTTAAATGGGTATTGGCAAGTACCTTTAACATCTCAGGCTAAAGAATTCTCTGCTTTTGTATCACCTGATCACTTCTTGCAATACCAAGTCATGCCATTTTGGGTCAGAAATGCTCTGGCCACATTCCAAAGACTCATAAATCAGGTCTTGGTTGGGATGCATGGCTGTGATGCATACCTCTATGATGCTCTTTATAGTGCCACTTGAACCAATCACTTGGACCAGATCAAATAACTTTTTTACTTGACTCACTGCAGCTAATCTCACAATAAATCTGGCTAAATATGAGGGAAAGCCAGAGTTATTTACCTGGTTAAGGTGGTGGTGGGTGGACAGGTTTAGTCTGTTGAACATACAGTTGAAGCCATCTGTAAGTTCCCTGTGCCTCAGACCCACTGGGGACTCAGAGGTTCCTTGGGATAACTGGATATTACCAGGCTTTCTGTGTGAACTTTGCAACTGTGATTGCATCCCTAACCAACCTCCTTAGTCCCAAAGATCTATATGAGTGGACTAAAAATTCAGAAAGCCTTTAGTAATGCTCAGGCTCTACTTGCTGCAGCTCCTGTGTTGATGGCCCTACACTTTGACCGCCCATTTAGTGTCACCGTTGATGAGTGGTGCTGGCACTGTGCTTTTACAGTTGGGCACTGATGGTGTGGAGCACCTAGTATGTTATTTTTCAAAGAAATTTCATGTTCATCAGTGAGCTTATTCAACCATTGAATGAGAAGTGCTGGATCTCATTTTAGTGCTTCAACATTTTGAAGTATACTTGGGTTCATTTCCAAGTTCCATAGTTTTCACTGACCACAACCTATTAGTGTTTACTGATAGAATGTGGAACCAGTATCAGTGTCTTATGCACTGAAGTTTAATGCTCCAACAGTACCCTCTTTGGATCCAGTACATCAGAGGCAAAGATAATATAATGTCTTATTCTTTGGCTAGGGTTTAATTTTTTTCCTTGTTTATTTTTATCTAGTCCTTTCTTTCCTAGGTCCTAGGGCCCAGGATGTAGGAAGATGGAAGGAGTTATAAATTGTTCACAGGTGTTTCTTTTCTTTGTCAAGTTAAGGTTTATTTACAATAAACCTCTTTCTAAGGTGGATGTGAGAATGCAGGGACTTACAGATGTCTGCATGGAGGAAGACAGATTGTGGAGAGTCAACAAAGTCAAATTGAAAGACTGGAATCAATGTCTGTAAACTAGTGAGGGTTGGGCGATTGACGAACAGTGTTATGTAGGAAAGGCAAAGACTGAGAAATGAGAAAGTAGCAAGGGTCAGAAACGTAGTAGGCAGTCAAAAAATACAAGGCTTGGTATGAACTGGTAGCAGAACTATACTTTGCAAAGGTGTTTGTGAGGGGAGCTTATATGGAGGGACAGGTGATGAGGAAATGGAAGCCAGTTGTGATTCAGTAGGTGGGAGACAGAGGGTTCTGTGTTCTGGGAATTGTAGTTTGGAGGATCCATATTTGTAGTTTGCTGATCTTCAGTGGGTTTACTGACAGATCCCCCCCATCCCAAGGAGGTACCTCTGGAAGCTACAATCTTTCTGGAATGACCCTTGCCTCTGGGTGCTGGTTTGCTAGGATGTTGGGTGTGGAACTCTTGCTTCAAAAGGGGGTCAAGGATGTCCTTGGATTTGACCCAGCTTTGTTCCTCTGGCCTGTACCCCTCCCAGTCTACCAGGTACTCAACATGGCCCCTTCTACAGCTTGAATCAAGGATCTTGTTGACCTGGTAGATGGGATCTCCAAGGTTGAGTGAGGGGTATTCTTGGGTCAGTGTATTGCCAGTGAGGGGTCCTGTGATGGCAGGTTTAAGGTGTATATGTACATGGAATATGGGTGATATTCGGCTGTGGGGAGGGAGTTTGAGATGGTATGACACTTTGTTGATGTGATGCAGGACTTTGAATAGCCTGATGTATTGAGGTTGGAGCTTCCTGCAGGTGTTGGTCTCCTCATAGATTTTTTTTTTTTGTGGCTACCCATACTCTGTCACCAGGGGGGAAGTCGGGGGTCTCTCCTCTATGCTTATCTGCATATATCTTGTACTTGGTGCAGACTGACTCAGATCTTGGTCAATCTCCTGCCAAACGGTCTGACTGTGCTTGAACCAGTCACCAAGAGTTTGTACCTGGTTGGGTACATCATCCCAGGGGAGCAAGGGCAGTTGGTAGCCAAGTACGCATTGAGATGGTGGCAGTTGGGTGGCAGTCTCTTAGCGAGTTTTATGCATACTTGGCCCAGGGCAGGAACTGTGCCCAGTACCCCTGGTTGTGCATGCAATAAATCCTGAGAAAGCAGCTGATTTCCTGGTTAGCTCTCCATACTTGACCATTGGACTGAGGGTGATAGCTAGAAGTGAGGCTCACAGATACCCCCAGTCTCTCCATGAAACTTGTCCAAAACTTGGAAATGAATTGGGATCCCTGGTTGCTAACTATTTCTTCTGAGATGCCATAGTACTGGAAGACCCACTGGAACAAGAGTTCTGCAGTTTGAAAGGCTGTGGGGATAATGTGTATATACACACACAATATTGTGTGTAATATATAATACACACATGCACATACAATAGTGTGTGTAAATATAAACACACATTGTGTGTG
>JAPEIY010000025.1:52767241-52780134 GCA_026122135.1 Cathorops aguadulce | reverse complement strand
AGCGCATCAACATCTATAGCCCAGCAGCTCATGGGGGGGTCAGATCTTTGTTAAAATACCATGCAGTAGCCTCTGTGTCCTCCATGAAGAGGGAACCACATGCTTCTTGCAATCACCCTGGTAAAATTGAAATAATGTATAAAAACTCAAGTTTCAGAGAATAAACATGCCCTATCATCACTTTCATTACCTGCATGAAAGGGGGCCCCAACTCAAGTCAGCAGTAGCAAGCAACCACACCAAGAAAGAGTCCGATCTACCCAACTTGTATAATGTCCTGGTTTGTCATGTGACCTGCCTCATTTGATTACTTGTGTTGTGTGACTGCCTGTGTGACTGCCTGTGTTGCAAATCATATAGATCCCCACATTTATCCTACAATAAACTGAGAAATATCTCTGAACAGCTGTGTCAGTGATTGTTTGCTCCAAGATAAATCCATGAGGCCGAATCTCCCAGATATCCATGAGGCTGAATCTCTTAGGGGGCAAATGTCTCTATTCCTATATCATACTTGTTTGCCAATTCAGCCTCCTTCAGGACAGAAAGATCAAAACAACCCTTTTGCTAAAACCTGTTTAACCTGCTTAAAGAAATGGGCACTTATTGACATATGAACAGGATGTTGCATAAAGACCCTTTCTAAGTAAGACTTTTATTTCTTTTGTTTGGCTTTCTTTCTTTCTTTTTAGCATTGGTTGACTTACAGCTTAAAAATGCATCCCTGTTACTAAGATTATTGGTATAACTATGAACCATGGAGCTGTGAAGTATTCCCCACTGCACCATTATGCCACCCATTTCCAAACTTAATGTACTGAATAATGGCTTACTTCAGCAAGGATGTTCATCCTTGTCCCAAGCAAATGTGTTCCAGTTACTAAAGGTTTAGTGTGACATGCTAACTAACAATAATCAAATTGAAAAAAAAAAGATATTTGGTATTTGAAATGAGACCTATTCACACTGATGAAACTGGTGTTACAGAACAGATAAAAAAAAAATCCTACAATCAAAATAGTAGTAATTCTGATAAAGGAATAGCATTCTGATTATACTGATTGCCACTTGGTTATAATTTATAACAAGAATGCTAAATTCAGTCTGACCTATCCATCCATCCATCCATCCATCCATCCATCCATAACCTCTTTTCCTGTGCAGGGTTGCAGACAAGCTGAAGCCTAGCCCAGCTGACTATGAGCGAGAGGCAGGGTACACCCTGAATAAGTCGCCAGATCATCGCAGGGCTAAATTCAGACTGAAAGCCCATATTTTCTTGATACATCAATATTAAACTGATTGGGCAGCATGAACAAAATAATGACTAGTGTATTTCATACACATGAAATACAGACTAAATGGCTTGAACCTATGTGCATGTATGCTTCATTCATGCTAACGTTGGTTCAGCACAAAATTGGGTTTTAGTGTATATTTTGACTAGTTTGGCTACTGTTATATCATCTATTACTCTTTTATAATCAATGAAATATCACTGTGACTATCACAATGCAAATTACAATTCCAGAATTGAAATTCCACTAATGTCTACCTGTGACAAACGAGACACAGTTCTCACAGATTCAACATTCAATCATTTAAAGTTACATATTCAAGGGCCTGTTAAGGAAGCAATAGAAGGTTATGAGTTGTCATCCCTGCACTACAAGAGAGTTACAGTGGCATCCTTGAGCTGGACTGTTAACCTTAATCTTTTAAACTTTGCCTGGATTGGATTCTACTATACTTCAAAAGCATTTGCGAAATGAAGTAATGTAAATGCATTTTCATTTATTCACATATTCTCACTTCCATGCACATTTCTTTGTACTTGAGAAGTCATTTGCACACATGCTACATGTCTCTTCCCTCTGCAGGTTTGACTAATATCTAGCAGGTTTCTTCAACAGCAGTGATGAATGCATATCACACACCCACACACCATTATACCACCATAGGTCAGCTCTTCCACAGAAATTGTGTTTTATGTGATCTTTTGTCATATTTCAGCATTTCCAGAATGCATTACTCTCTCATTCGGTTTTCTCTTGGCATACACTCCTAGACATATTTTGTTCCCACTTGTCCCTATTAAGCCTCCATGCCTTAGTGTGCATTCCTGAGTGTACCACAGGAAGTGCATGGTCCCAAATTTTGTGCTTGGCAGTGACTCCAAAGGGAACTAGTTGTATATATGTGCCCCTACATGAGCTGTCCTGATTGAATGAAGTGCTGAGTTGAAGTTTTGTTTGTGTTCAGAACAAATATGGATCCATGTGGCTCAACACTGGGAAGCAAGACCTACTTTTGATGATGTAATTAAGACCAGATCAAAGATTTAATCTCTATAGAAAACTATCACAAGGCCTACACAATCTTCTACATTTTGGGGATAACTTATTCACACTCAGTACTTCATACACTAATATACACACATACAAATGAACAGATAGAATCTCTAAATAGCTTGAAGTTAATTTGCTATATTTCAGATCAATATTTCAGATCAATATTATATTATATTATCTCCCATAAGAACAGATTTGATTCCAGCATCAATAAAATATAAGAACACAGTACAGTGGGGTGGCACCGTTGTGTCGTGGTTAGCACTGTCACCTCATAGCAAGAAGATCTGAGGGATACAAACTTAGCCACGTTTGGGATTGTCTTCTCACCACAATAGCGCCACCTACATCAGCTACATATAGCAGTGAGAAGCAGAACTCCAGTTAGAAGCTCTGAGGAAGATGTCTGATAGGCATCGAAATGTTAGCAGGTGAGAAATTACTGGTTGTGTAAATGAAAACTCCAATATCCTAAGAAGATCCTGGGTTTTAGCCCAGCAGTTGTTTGTCTCTATGTGTCAGCCCTGTGATGATCTGGGGACTTGTCCAGGGTATACCCCATCTCTTGTTCATAGTCAGCTGGGATAGGCTCCAGCTTGCTTGTGACCTTGTTGAACAGGATAAGTGGCTACAGATAATGGATGGATAGTTCAGTGGGAGATTAAATTAAGCTGATAAGTCAAAAAGTTCTAAGACAATTTAAAAAATCAGTATGTATGAAAATAACAAAGCTATTTCTTACATATCCTCCATTTAAGTCTAAGCACTTCTGTAAACAGTGTTTCCATCAGATAATTTCTTCTTTGTAGAATTCTGGGGGCTGTCTTTCACACCTTTTGAAATTATAACATCTCTCTTAGAAGTTTTTGACTTACCCTTGTATATCTGCACTGAATGAGCTATGCAGCTTGATGCCAAGTTTGAAGAATCTCAGACAACCATATCACCTGTGTAGCTGTCTACTGTGTTTCAAGCTCATCTTCCACCAACAGTCAATATATGTCACAGTATCCATCCATCATCCATAGCTACTTATCCTGTGCAGGGTCATGGGCAAGCTCGAACCTATCCCAGCTGACTATGGGTGAGAGGCAGGGTACACCCTGAATAAGTCGCCAGATCACAGGGCTGACACATAGAGACAAACAACCATTCACATTCACACCTACGGTCAATTTAGAGCCACCAGCTGACCTTACCTGCATGTCTTTGGACTGTAAGGGAAACTGGCACACCTGGAGGAAACCCATGCAGACATGGGGAGAACATGCAAACTCTACACAGAAAGGATCCCGGTGGCTGCTGGGCTTGAAACCAGAACCTACTTGCTGTGAGGCGACAGTGCTAACCACTACACCACCATACCACCCATGTCACAGCATACCTGTCATTAAATAAATTTCATTCTCAGATGCATGCCATATTAGTCTAGAGATTACACAGCATCTGAACACTTGACTGAATCTAACCAACCTTTATCAAAAGCATTCATAATTACTTTAACAGATATCTGACCATCTTTTATCATGGAAGACATGGTGAGAACACTCACACATATGATTTCAGAAGACAGATAATTGAAGCATAAAAATCACAGACAGATGATGTATTAAAATATTAGAACTTCCTTACACAGAGTACCACCATGGAAAAAGCAAAGTCAATTTTCTTCCATGCTCCCGTGCAAGAGCACTCCCTCGTCAGCACCCATGCAAGATAATCATCCTGATCAAGTAAATTGGAGAAATACACAACCATGAAATTAGCACATATATTGAATGTACCAATCATCTTGCATATCAGGTCCAGACCTCTGTTCAGGGAATAAACAGTCATGAACAGGAAATCAGCTCAGCATGAGCAATGGAGCAGAAAAAACTCACGAAGAGTCAGATAAGAAGATTTCTTTAACACAGTGATATAGGGTATGGAAGAAACATTTGTAAGACTCAAAATTCAGAAAATGCTGCATGTGTCCATGATTAAGTATGTCAATGTATCAAAATATAACATTTTCAATCATTATAAGAATTACAATTATAAAGACTTTGCTCTCCTATTTTGTTTGTAGCTGACAACACCCTGATTTTATTGAATGAAGGGCATTCCTGGGTTAACTGTGGGTCAATGTTCAATTGAAATGTTATGGCAAAATTAATCATATAACATGAACACAATAGTTCATGTGATGTTCCGTAGTTTGCTGCTACATCAGTTACATCAGATGTCCATTGTAAAGGTTCTGTACTGTTACAAATAGCATAGCTAATGTTGCAGAACTATCATAATGAATAAAATTGTGAAGTAATTTATGCTAATATGTACATTGTGGTCAAAAAATAAAAAGATAAGTAATAGTGATGAAGCGATTGGCTGATTAAGTCTAAAGTAAATCTAAAATAAATCTCATTCGACCTCTTACACTTGTAATACAGCAAATCAGGATGGCTAACACCTTCAAAGAGCACCACTGACACAGTATGAACACAATTTGCATGTCCTGTGTTGTTGATACACAACCAGTGTCCTCTAACCGAATGCTTTGCAGTCGCTGTACAATTTGTGCAATACATGTAACAAGTCCGACAGGCGGACAAAGATGCGTCCACTAGGCGGCGAAGATGGTGGTTTGGCCGATTTAAAGAAAGCGTTTCAGACGGACAGACCGACGGACGGGCGGACGGACGGACAGACATACCCTGTTATAGAGATGCTAGGATGCATCTAAAAATGCTGCCTACCTAGAAGACCTCTTTCCATATGAAAAACAGGGATATTGACTGGTTGGTTTGTTTGTTTGTTGTCCATAGCTATATTAATTGCTGCCACTGAACAGACTTTATGACATTTGGTGCCATTTTAGACCTCAAAAATGGATAGTGACAAATCTATACATCATATTCTTAGTATGCATCATTGCACTGATTAACCATGAATTTTAGAGTCAGTTTCAAAATTTTATTGTATATATTTAAATATTTGAACAGGCTAGCTCTGGCTTAAATGAGTGAACTTATACATCCCATCTGGCCTCTGAGAAGACTGAGGTCATCTTATAAACTGCTTCTTTCCATCCCAAACAGTCATTTGAGGCATAAAGGTGACCATGCTTTTTCTGTTGTCTAACCCAAGATGTGGAAGAACCTTCCTTTCTAGGTTTAATCAGCTTCCTCAATTGAATGTTTTAAATCCAAGTGAAAAACTAACTTGTTTTCTCTGGCTTTCTAGATGCTGTAGGTAACGACATTTATATGGTATTTGTCCTTGTGTTGTCAATTCCTGTTCTCTTTATTTGTTTGAATTAGCAACAACAGGCCATTTTTTAAAGTAGTTTTCATAGTGTTGCATAATGTATCAAATTAAAGACTGAAGATCTGAATTGAAAAGTTTTAATTTTTTTTTTAAATATGTCTAAAAAAATTAACATTTGAAAATACAGTTTTTTATAAAATTTCCATTTCTGCCCATTGCCCTGGTCACAAACCAGCAATCATCTTCCATTGGTTTCATTTTCCATTCATAAGAAAAAATAATAATAATAATAGACCAAAAAGCCACAAATAAAGAGATACTCAAAATTGTATATCAGGTTAAGAATTGCATATAATGGCTTCTTCTTGTATATTACAATTATGTACCTAGAAGCCTTAAAAGAAATACATCTATGAAATTGGTACATCCTTTGGGTTTAAAAATAAAAGCCATAATTTAGTGGGTATGTTCATTTAAAATTGGGGACACCAAGCATGACTAATGATAGTGGTGCTCGAATGTGTTGTGTATAAAAGGGTAAAACTTTTGTGAATTCTCTTCAAAACAATATGACTGATATTTGTACACCTTCTCATTTTTTCTCTATAAAAACAGGAAAATCATTGATCAATCTTTTGCGGGCACTAGACAGAAAAGTGTTGAGCCAATTTTATTGGAAAAAAAAAAACAAGTTGTGGCAGTTCCTGATGTGGATGGAGCACAGAAGCATGAAAGGCAAGTTGATGGTCACACACAAACTTTATTTCCCTTTTCTTCTAGCTTTTCAGCTTGCATTCACTCACATGTTGTGATCGGGAGGGAGCCCCTTTTCTCTATTCTCACCATCTTTTTATGCTCAATCCCTGTAACAAACACACATTAATTGACAGCAGGTGGAATGACTTAGCCACTTACCTTCCCTGACCCCACCCTCCATTCACAGGCTGCTGCCTGGCCATGCCCCTGCTGCCACATATCTCCACTGCCCGACTCAGGCAGGGGAGCCGTGGGGCCTGAAGCTGACTCCACCCCTGATGGGACAGGAAGTTCGCCACCACCATCTGTCCCCCTGGCCTGTGGATCACCTATAACTTAAATGGCTGGGGGATGAGATACCAATGGATGATAGGCGCACTGGCATTCTTCATGCAGTGGAGCCACTGGAGGGGCACGTGGTCCGAACAGAGGGTGAAAGGGCACCCCAGCAGGTAGTATCGGAGGGCAAGGACTGCCCACTTGATGGCAAGCCACTCCTTCTCAATTGTGCTGTACTTACTTTCACTCATCGACAGTTTCCAGCTGATGTACAGCACGGGGCGCTCCTCACCCTCTACCTCCTGGGACAAAACAGCCCTCAGCCCTCTGTACAATGAATCAGTCTGCAAAATCGTTTTTTGTTATTTGTTATGTCTGTAACAGAATTTGTTATGTCTGTATTTTGAGGACCCTCTCGAAAATGAGATGTTCATCTCAAGGGGTTATCCTCTAATAAAAGAATTTGAATTTGAAAATAAAGGGCAGAGAGAGAAGTCAGGGGAGTGTGAAAGTGGCCCCCCACACAGTACAGCTTTTATGTCAGAGAAGGCCTGTTGGCACTGCTCCGTCCACTGGACCGGACCTGGAGCTCCCTTTTTAGTGAGATCAGTTAGCAGGATGGTAATGTCTGAATAATTAGGTATAAACCTACGATAATAGCCAGCCAGCCCCAGGAAGCATCTCGTCTCCTTTTTTGGTCTTGGGCCTCAGGCAGGCCGCATTGCTGCAGTCTTGTTAATTTGGGGATGCATCTGCCCATGACCCAAGTGAAACCCCAGATACCATACTTCCACTTGCCCAATCACACACTTTTTGGGTTAGGTGTGAGGCCCGCTCTCCTCAGTAACTTTAGAATGGTCCTCAGGTGTTCCAAGTGCTGTGGCCAATCATGGATGTAGATTATGTCATCCAGATAGGCAGCTGAGTAGGCAGCATGAGGGCAGAGGACCCTGTCAATAAGCCACTGGAATGTAGTGGGCACCCCAAACAACCCAAAAGGGAGCATGACAAATTGGTGTAAACCAAATGGTGTGGAAAAGGTCATTTTCTCTGGGGATAGAGGAGTCAAGGGGATCTGCCAATATCCCTTTGTTAGATCCAGTGTCAAATAAAAGTGAACATCACCTAACCTATCAAGCAACTCATCAATGTGAGGCATTGGGTATGTGTTAAATTAGACATCATGTTGAGCTTTCTATAGTCTACACAGAACCAGACTGACCCATCGGTCTTGGGAACCAGGACCACTGAGCTGCTCCAGTCACTGTGGGACTCCTCAATTATGCCCATTTCAAGCATGGCCTTGAGTCAATCCCAAACCACCTTGTTCTTGTGTTCGTGTAATCAGTAAGAGTGGCTATGCACTACCACCCCTGGGGGCATTTAGATGTGGTGTTCTATGAGGTAGGTACGACCAGTAAGGGTGAGAACATGTCGGAAAATTCCTTTTGCAACTTCACCACCTCCATGAGTTGGGCCAGTGAGAGGTGGTCTCCACAAGGGACTGTAATGGTCCGAGATGTTATCTTTTTCACCCCCAGCCCCAGCTCTGCCTTCTCCGGGACTACGGAGGTCAATGCCATGGGGACCCCCCCCCCCCCCCTCATTCCAGTGTTTTAAAAGGTTGAGGTGGTAGATTTGCAATACCTCACCACTACCCACTCACCTCACCTCATAGTCGACGTCCCCGACTCACCGTGTGACCTCAAAGGGCCCTTGCCACTTTGCGACTAATAATTTGGAGCTCAACATGGGCAATAATATGAGCACTTTGTCTCCAGGCATGAAGGCGCATGCCCCTGTCCTACAGCCAGCTTTGATGTTCTTGTGCCTGTTGAAAATTCTCTTGGGTTAGGTGTATAATGGTGTGGAGTTTTGCGTGCAGGTAAAGAACATACTGGATTTTGTTTTTGCTAGGTGAAGGTCCCTCCTCCCAATTTTCCCATAGCATGTCCAGAATGCCACACGGCTTATGCCCATATAAAAATTCAAATTGAGGAAACCTTGTGGAGGCTTGTGGGACCTTTAGTACTGTGAATTATAGAGGCTCGAACCACTTATCCCAACTACATGCATCACTTACGAATTTACGGATTGTGTTCTTGAGTGTTTGGTTAAATTGCTCTACTAAGCCATCCATTTGTGGGTGATGGACACTGATGCAGATAGACTTAATCCCTAATAACCCATACAGTTCGTGCAGTGTGTGTGACATAAATAAAGTGTCTTGGTCTGTCAGGATTTCTTTTGGAATCCTTACCTGGGAGATAAAGCGGAAGAGTGCTTCTGCAATACTGCATGCTGAGATATTTTGGAGAGACACTGCTTCTGGATATCACATTGCATAGTCTACCAGAACTAAAATAAAGCGATATCCCTGTCCTGACCAATCTAATGTCCCGACGAGATCCATCCCAATCCGCTCAAACGGGATCTCGATGACAGGAAGAGGGCACAACAGCGCATTTGGAGTTGCTGCGGGATTGACTAATTGGCATTCATGGCATGCCGCACACCACCAACGGACATCCCCGTCAATCCCTGGCCAATATAACCGGGCCCTTATTCAGGCTAGTCTTTTATCTTGCCCAAAGTGTCCAGCCATGGGATTAAAGTGAGCTGCATGGAATACAAGCTCCCTACAGCTCTTTGGGATTAACAATTGGGTTATTCATTCACTAGTTTGAGTGTTTTCCATCACTCGCTACAATCTATCTTTAATAATAGCAAAATAAGGGAAGATTGGTGCCATGCTCAGGTGAAGAGTTTGACCATCTCTCACTTGGTCAAACTCATGCCACAGAGTCTTGTCTCGTGACTGCTCTAATGGGAAATCCCCAGGGGAATTCCCAAGAGAGGGAGGAGGAACGGGCTGCTCCTCACTCTGTCACAATGTTGATGTAGACAGCTCTGTGACAGCTTCTCCAGTCAATGCCACACCGGGATCTTCCCATGACCTACTAGTGCAGGACCCACTATGTGTTAAATATTCCATCAGCGTTTTAAACCCTGGAGAATCAGTACCCAATATCAATGAGTGGGTGAGACGAGGACTAAGCGCCTGCTTTACTCTATGCATTTGGCCCCAGAATTGAACATGGACTGGTGCTAAGAGATAATTGTGAACATTCCCATGCGCATGCACACACACAAACACACAACACTTTCACCGCTTATGCTTTCCCCAATGCCTCACCTTGCACCAGGCATTGGTGAATTGAGATCTGATTACAACCCGAATCCACCAAAGCGTGATATGTATCCCCTTGAACACTTACCAGTATGCAATATGTTCGAGCCTGATTGGGGGCGGTTTCTGGTGTGTCGGGGATCCAGATCACAGCTCCCACCTCCTTTGCAGAGCTCCAACTCTGGAGATGCTCCACCTCCCCGCTGCACCAGCACACCGGCCCAGGCTTTCCCTCTGCACTGGTGTTATGTGTGTCACTCTCCTGAGGAGGAGACAACACAGACATAGAAGAGGGAGATGGGAGGACACCACGGGTGCGACAGGCTGGCTGGGCAGGAGCCGGCCACTGCCTCCATGGTAGGGGAACGGGGTGTAGAGGGGAATGAGAGATGGGGGAAAGAGAGAGAGAAGTGAGGGGAAATGCTTCATCTGTCTACCATTGGAGCCGCCTCCAATTGGTCCTCCACCAGCTTGATGGCTCATTCCAGTGACCCCGGGAGATGACACTGGACCCATTCCACCATTCCTTCTGGAAGTCGAGAGATGAACTGTTCCAGTACCACCAGATCAAAGATCTCATTGGTATCATGGTCTTCCATGCTCAGCCACCACCAGCAGGCATCCCGGAGTTGCTGGCAGAATCCAAATGGCTGGCTGACCTCCTCCAATGCCAGCATCCGGAAGTGTTAGCGATGTTGTTCCGAGGAGCAACCAACCTGCTGCAGAATGTTTCTTCTCAGGTCAGCATACACCATTCGGCTGTCAGCAGGGAGCTGCTGTGCTGTGAGCTGGGCCTCGCCAATCAGGAGCAGAAGGAGGCGCGCTGCACGCTGCTCCAGCAGGCACCCCTATGCCTCGGCTGCTTGCTCGAAGAGGGAGAAGAACACTTCTGTATTGTCCTGTGGGCCCATCTTCGTGGGGGTGCCGGCAGCAGTGGTCGATCTCCCTGCTGACGTGAGCAGGTGCTGTAATGCCTGGCGATCTTCCTGCTGGGCTAGCATCAAGGCTTCGAAGCATTGCTCTTGTTCCTTTTGAAGGACGGTCAGTGCTTGATGCTGGTTCTGCTGGGCTGTTGCAAGGGCAAGGATGAGCTCTTCAAATGGGGAGGACTCCATGGGGTTATTCCCTTCTGTGCATCTCGGGTTTTGGCACCACTGTGGCAGTTCCTGATGTGGGTGGAGCACAGAAGCATGGCAGGTGAGTTGATAGTCACACACAAACTCTTTATTTCCCTTTTCTGCTCTCGCGCGCACACACGCACGCATTGTGGTCAGGAGGGAGCCCCTTTTCTCTGCTTTCTCTCTCTTTTTATGCTCTGTTCCTGTAAGAAACACACACACACATTACTTGACACCAGATGGAATAACTTAGCCACTTCTCTTCCCTGACCCAGCCCTCCATTCACAGACTTCTGCCTGGCCACACCCCAGGTGCCACACAAGTCAACATGAGAGATTAGACCACTAGGCTGGAATCATGAGTTTCAAGCTGGTTGAACCAACAGTGAGAGAGTTGGAAGTAACAACAAAACACACAGACTGGTGACAAATATCACAAACAAATCCAAGATGGCGGCACCCATGAATTTGGTGTATTGCATTACACAACGTTAAAAAATGCTTAAAGTAAAAGCTCATCACAACAACACACAATTAACAATATATTCTGTAAATATGTTATTGATTCTTGAATCAACACTAGTTTTATGTAGATTAAACACTTTTAAATGTCTTTAAAAGTGAAACAGACACATGCTGTTCTCCCATACAAACGTATGGGAGGTTCATCAGAGCAGTAGCACACTGTCAAGCCTATTTAGATGTAATTTTATTTCAATTTTTCTCACTATGTTAGGCAGTTTGATCAACTGCAGGTTGTTTTTAAACTGTGGTATACAAATGAAATGACTTGATTTGGCTTTACTTTAACAATAACCCTTCAGCAGATTGTTTCCAAGATCTCCATTCATTCATTACTTCATTCATTCATTAAATCAAGGTGATTGTACATAGCAGCATCCTGTAATACATCAACAGCTGTGTCCATCTTAATTTAAACACTGGATAACAAATGACTATAAGGGTTAATTAAACCTTAGGGTGTTTTTTGATTCAATACAGATCATCCATTTAACTGGTTTGATCGTTTCCCAGATAGCTGGCAGCAGAGCAGATGCTGCAAAAATGGCAGTGATAGAAACAGCATGATGAAAGCAGCAGCTCCCTTATTATATGCATAAATAATGCAGATTGCACTTCTCTATTGAGGGAAGACATGCAGGAGGAGAGTGATAGAGCACAGTAAGCATAGTGTGTGAGAGTGTGTGTATCAGTGATTCTGCACTGTGTTTCTATTTCATTACATAATGAGAATGAAAGCACATGTACTTAATTTTATTGAAGAACTCTCTTGGAAAAGTTCTGAAAGCATGGATTTGCCTCAAATTGCATGATTACAGCACTGTACATTTTCCTATTTTGGAAAAATGAACCACTTGGGAATGAAAAGACTTGGCTCATAATAGTGAGCTGACTCACTCAAAAGAGCTGGAATTCCCCTAGTAAGAAGTTTGTGATGAAAAGCTCTATTCCTACTGGACTTAATCCTTCTGTATTTATGCATAACCAAAGTGATTGCTTAATAAAGTGAGGGTGTTTTTGACAAAGATAACAGTTTAACTGTGGTCATTAATCTGCCAAGCCTTTTGGTAGCTCCTTTATTAGAACAGACTGTCTTAATTTAATATTTATTTATTTAGGACCTGAACTCCAAGCCAAATTCCTTGTATTTGCAACAATTACTTCGCAATAAAGCTTTTTCTGATTCTGATTCTATTAAAATGCCCCAAATAAATACAGGCCATTTTACAAAGTGAGCCACTTTAGTAAGATGGAAATGACAGCTTCAGTATTCCCCCTGTAGGAGTCCCGCAGTCTGTTTTTCAGGCATCTCAGCAAAGGTGTTTTTTTTTTGTTTGTTTCATCTCAGCTCATTATCTGTAGCCACTTTATCCTGTTCTACAGGGTCGCAGGCAAGCTGGAGCCTATCCCAGCTGACTACGGGCG
>JAPEIY010000025.1:52063517-52075500 GCA_026122135.1 Cathorops aguadulce | reverse complement strand
AAATGACAGTGAAATTTACAGGGAAACTATGTAAAATGCCTACAGAACAGCACTGTAAACCACAAAACAAGTATGTATTGTTGAAATCACAGTTAATGTCTGTATACTATCAAACATAAAGTTTTTGTTATATTTACTAAAAGAATGTGTGATTTAAAGCAAATTTATTTGTTAAAGCTACAAATATTGGTAACAAAAACAGAGGAATACAGTAACACTCATAACACAAATGTTGTGTTAATTTGACAAGTTTTTAATGTATAAAGTGCTTATTTAGGCTGTGTGTTTTTTTTTTTAAACAAAGGCTTCAGTCTAATTCATTGTTTGGGAATTACATGGATATTAACCCTTTAAGCGCCACAATTTATTTTTCAAAAAAGCTGAATAGCCGCGATTCCTCTATGAGTACAACGGAGGCTCAGCCTCCTGTACGAAATCACGGAGAACATTGTTTACCAAACTTTGCAAACTTTGATGTGCATGCGCTCATCCAGGCTTCAGAACGTTCTGTTGCTGAGCAACGACTTGAGAACAATTCATCCGGCGCGCGCCCGCCCAGACGACCCAGAGGCAGCAGAGAAGACTGGAGCAACAGACGGAAAATCTTCGGCTGAAGTTGAATATTGCTTGGTTAGCTTCGTGTGTACTTCCAAGTAAGCATATTTACCCAGAGACATAAAACAAATGTGTTTGCTTTTTAAACAACATGGCGTAAGTCATGTTAGCTACTAGGTTAAATTGTGTTTCGATGTGAGGAATGTAGCCACTTGTTCTGGGGCAAACGGCTTGCCTGTGGCCGTCGTTGGGTTAAAGCGTGCACGACGACAGGTTTCGTGCCGTTTACTTCTTCATGACAGAAATGGAACACGTTGCTGTGTAAGATAGTTGTAACGATAGTGTGCTAATTGCATTCCAATTGTGGTTATTACCGATACACGCAAGTTTACAGGATAGGAGTTAAACTTTGAGGCTCTTATTGTTCAAGGGGGGAAGAATTTGAAACACGTGGTGTAGGCTAGTTCGACGTTTGCTAATAAGCTATCTATAGCATACCCCCGTTGTTGTTAGCGTAATGAAGCAAATCTAACAACATGTTACCGTGTGCGTTTTGTAACAAGACATTAGCAACTTTAAAAGGCTATGTACTGCATTGCAGAATACACAGGAATGAGCCACGGTGTCTCTTCAAATGTCAAGCCCCCAACTGTAGGCAGACATTTACGACCTACTCAGCGTTCAGGAGGCATTTTTATAGAGTACACAATGCACCGACACCGGGAGCTGTTAAAGCTATCGTTGCAGATATGAAATGTGCTCTTTCGATGTGTACCCGCCATTTTCACACAGTGAAAGAGTTGGCGTCTCACTTGAAAGATCACATTTCAGAAGGCAGGCCTGTACCATGTCCAATGAGAGGTTGTAAGCATGTTTTTACAAAAAAGTCATCTTTTACCTCTCATATGAGTAGAAAGCACAACACATGCTCCCCTGATGTTAATGACATGTACAGGGTGACTCAGCCCCCAAATGACATTGCCTGCACACATGATTCAGAAAACGCAGTTGAATACATCCCAACTGCTAGTACAGCCAGTGATGTGCCAGAGAATGACAGTCAGTCATATCTTAGAAATATATGTCTCTTTTATCTCAAATTGCAAGGACAACTGCTTATTCCTGCCTCCACCATACAAACCATTGTTGAGGAAATGCAAACTGTGCATGAGCTAGGTCAGGCCTACACATTACAGAAAGTGAGATCTTTACTCACAAATTTGAGCCTATCAGAGGACGCCGTCACTAAAGTATGTGATTGCATTAAAGAGTCTGATTTGTTCTCAGCCTGTCATCAGGGGCCATTAAGAACAACATATGCAAGAAGTCAAACATTTGCAAAAACTTTGAAATACACCGCACCAAAAAAGGTGCCTTTAGGAGTGGATGAAAACATATCACAGAAATATGCTTACTACATACCATTGGCAGACACTCTAAAGAGTTATTTACAGTCACATTTATGGAAGAATGCAGAGTCAGAGAACTTTGGAGATGCTGATCCTGAGATTTTCACAGATTTATATGATGGACACAACTTCAAATCTCACCAGTTCTTTAAAGATAACCCTGAAAGTCTCAAACTTATTTTGTACCAGGATTCGTTCGAAATTGTGAATCCCCTTGGATCTGCAAAAAAAAAACACAAAGTACTTGCAGTGTATCTGTCATTAGCAAATTTACCCATTCATTTGCGTTCTAATACTGACAATATGCTTTTAGTCATGCTCTGTGTTGAGGACAACTTCAAGCATTTCGGAACTGCCAAAGTGTTCTCAGAGTTACTAACCGATTTGAAATCCTTGGAGACAGATGGAATAATTGTAGATGGAAAATCAGTTAAGGCTGGACTGTATTGCATTGCAGGGGACAACTTAGGTTCACATTGCATAGGTGGCTTCACAGAGAATTTCAGCCGCTCTCAATATTTCTGCAGGTTCTGCGAAGTCACGCGAAGGGAGTTTGAGGCTGACCCTAATGCCTGTGGTCCTCTGCGCACACCAGAGACATACGATGCAGCAGTTGCTGATCTCACTGAAAACACCAAAGACGTCAAAGGAATAAAGGTAAATTCCGTTTTTAATACTCTCAAGTCTTTTCATGTATCCCAGCCTGGACTTCCACCTTGTTTGGGTCATGACCTCTTTGAAGGAGTTCTGTCATATGATGTCGCTTTGTACCTAAAGAACATGATTAAAAAGAAAAAGTGGTTCACATACTCGCTTCTTAACAGGCGCATTAAGCAATTTAAGTACAAAGGTGCAGAGGCACTCACAAAGCCCTGCACTGTCAATCCTGATGGAGCGAAGTTATCAGGGCAAGCCATTCAAAACTGGAACCTTTTGAGGTTGCTTCCAGTGTTAATCGGCGACAAAGTTCAAAATCATGACGATGAGGTCTGGCAGTTGACTCTCCACCTGAAAGATATTGTCGACCTCATTTGTGCACAGAAAATTTCGTTGTCCCAGATAGCGTATGTTGACCTTTTGATCCAGGATTATTTGGGGTTAAGGAAGCTTCTCTTTCCAGGATTTCCGCTGAGGCCCAAGCATCATTTTTTGCGTCACTATTCAGCCCTGTTGTTGAAATTTGGCCCTTTAATGAGGTTGTGGACACTCAGATTCGAAAGTAAGCACAGCTATTTCAAAAGGTGCGCCAGGCACTTAAAGAATTTCAAAAACATTTGTCAAACATTGTCAGAGCGTCATCAAATGTTTCAGGCCTATTTAGCTGAGCAAGACTACAGTAAACTACTGCATGTAAAAGATGGCTGTCCATTTTATCCCAATCTATATAGTGACGCCATTACACATGCAGTCAGGGAGTTCACCTTTTCAGAAAGCAATACCACAGTTGCTACAGACATTCTGTACAAAGGCACGGCATATAAAAAAGGACAGTATCTTGTGTACAGAAATGATGACCATGTAGAGTTTGGTGAAATTCTACTCATTTTTATTCAGAGTGATACATGTGTGCATATTTTGATGGATATCCACAAAGGCATCTTCCTCTCAGAATACCATCTGTATTCTGTTGTAAAGGACCACATCGGATTCAAGTGTGTTAATATTAATGACCTGCTTGATTTTTATCCTTTGGTGTCATATTGCCTGGATGGATACCATGTCATTCCACTGAAACACAGCATTGTGGAAAAATAATCATTTGGGATAATTTATCACTTTTGTATATATTTATGTAGTGTATATAATAGTTACGTTATACATGTTCTGTATATATTTTCTGTTGGAGGTTGACATATCCTCTTTTGTACAGATATGGATCTGGAGCGAACATTTCTTGATGCTGCCTTGGAAGTTCTACCTGAGCTTTCATCAGGAAACAAGAGTAGCCTTGGAGAACACTTGCAGTCCATTGGAGTGAAGACTTGTGATGATCTGCAGTTTGTAACAGAGGGTGATTTGATGACCGTGCTAAGACCTATACAAGCCAGGAGGCTTCTTTTGTTTTGGAAACAGAAATGTAAGTAAAATACAGCATCATTCTATTCAACTGTATATATAATGGCTTTGAAATCAAACATTAAACCACATGACATTATATTTTATGTAATCATAATATTACATTTTTGTCATTTAAAGACCCTCCTTCTGAGAACAGTCACCCTTCATCTGTGGAAGCCTCACCCTCCCAACCACTGACATCATCCCGAAGTTCATCATGCTCCAGCCCAGTACCTGATATAGAGTGGGATGACTTTGATGTTCCTTGGTGTAAGTTCCCTGAAGAACTAATTCAATGTTTGGAGCGAGGAAAGAGGCCAGGGCCTAAACTCAGGAGGCAGATGGTACGGATAGTTGTAACTGAGATGATGCGGAAAAGCCCTCATGTAGGCAAAAAACACGCAACTATTGTTGCCAAGAAATTGGTTGCAAAATATCCCCAGGCATTACAGGATGTTATAGAGGGTGATGTAGTCGGAGCAGGCTACCATTCTCTTGTGAAGCAGCTGTTCTACCGCATTGAAAATGCCAGACGAAGTGAAACGCCTAAATTAAGAAAAAGAAGACTTCAGATTGACGATGAGACGGACGACACTGACGAGACTCCTATTGAAGAGAGAGCAGCCGTGCAAGACACTTACGGATGTGTGAAATGGAATGTGAAATTCTTGCCCCTTGAAGAAACTACGGAGAGCCAACGGCAGAAGTTGGAGAAACTTAAGGTGATGTTCCAACAAAGTCACACAAACCTTGACGAGATCAGAAGTCTCATGGAATCAACGTATTACACACAACGCCAACACATCAATCAGGGGAAATCGATCACTTGGCTTCGAGAGGAGTGGCCATTCTTGTTCCAGGAGCTTGGAATGTCCGTCCACTTCCAGGAGCTAACTGGCATTGAGCTCCAAAGCAGTTTCTCAAGAAATTTAGATTTGAAGGGGCAAAGACTACTGAACTACTTGACCACTGTGTGTGTGAAGAAAAGCAAGAGGATGCTGGAAACATTTGGGAACGTTCAGAGGATGCGGGGACAGGAGAGTGGCTGCTCTGAAGATTTGAAAGAGATGTTTCTCCTCCTGCTTTCTTACTTCGAGGAGAAGGAGTCTTCTTTGTTCTTCTATGTGGATGATGCCACTCTGGCAGAGGAGGTCCAATTGGAGCAAGTGCCTGTGACACCTGCTATAATTGTTTGTGGTAAGTCGACTTCCAATGTTTTCTAATCTATTGTGCATAATCTATTGTGTATAATATGTTCTCTGAATGCAGTGATTACTAATGTAACAAATTTGTTATTGTTTGTTGTTGTTTGCTCATAGGACAGACCTGCTTTTCTGCCAGAAGGTACATGCTAAGTCTGGATCGGCACATCGTCAACGGAAACATCTGCGCCTTCATCACTGCGTTGTGTCTCATGTTCGGCAGCTTTTACTGCTTCAACATACATTACCCCTCTGAGCTTGCTTCCACCCTGGAGTTCCTTCAAAGGTAAGTAAACGCATCTTATATCTCTCAATTTCAGTCTGTCTACGTGGCTGCGAGATTTCAGTTGTCAGCTCAAGACTCCAGGTAGAGCAAGTGGTCCTTAACGTTCAGTGAAATGTATTTAATTTATCTTAAAGCCTTCATAGTTGCGATTCCCTCATGGGGGCAATACAGCTGAGTGACAGTACATTTATAATGTTGTGTATTTGTTAAATGAAAGTGTATAAAATTCATTTATGGTCATCAAGTGTCTTAGCTTCCAGCGGTCACTCTGCTCAATAGTAAACGATGTAATATGTTGTTGAATACATTTGTGAGAAATGATTCCGAAAGACTCATCAGGTAAAATGTGTCCTTTAGGTATTTAGCTGTCCAGCATGTATAAACACCTGGTGAGGAACATCAAAAAGGACTGGCAATCCGATCTTCCATTTCCACCTCTTCTCTATTTTCATGCAAGTAGTGCGCAAAAACACAAAGCTGTAACTGCGTTTAACTGTGCTGTTAAACTGTGTTTAGTTTTACAGCTTTCTGTTTTTGCGCACTACTTGTATGAAAATAGAAGAGGTGGAAATGGGAGATCGGATTGCCATTCCTTTTTGATGTTCCTCACCAGGTGTTTATACATGCTGGACAGCTAAATACCTAAATGACACATTTTACCTGATGAGTCTTTCGGAATCATTTCTCACAAATGTATTCAACAACATATTTTTCCATTGATCAGAGTGGTCGTGGGAAGGTAAGGCGTGTGGTAATCCTACATGATTTTTCATGCACTTTCATTTCAGAAAATCTGTAACAAATTCACATACAGTCGCCCCCTAAATTATTAGCCCCCCTTTTGAAATTCAACATAATTCTTGATTTCTCCTTGAAAATGACCATTTATTTAAAAAATATATATTTTATTCTTGAAATAAATGCACTATGAAGACATTATCCAACAAGTTTCATTAGGATATTTTATTATCACACTGAGTTTCAACCAAAAATAACAAAAGTAAGACCTTCAAAATTATTAGCCCACTGACCTTTTAGTCAATTGTGTACCCTTTCCTCCATTGCAAACTGTTCCAAATAGCCCAAATTGCATGGTTTTTGTGCACGTGCATGGTCTTTTTCAGCACTTGCCACAGGTTTTCTATTTGATTGAGACCTGGGCTCTGTGCAGGCCACTCAATAACGTTGGTCTGGGTGTCCTTGACGTATTGCTGAACTATTTTAGATGTATGCTTTAGATGTAAGCGCAAAGTGCAAGCAGACTTCTGCATGTTTTCCTTCCAAATTTTTACATTATGTTCCTCTTTCATGGTGCCATGTACCAAAACCAGACTGTCTGTACCTGAGGCGGCAAAACAGCCCCACAGTATGATGCTGCCACCACCATGTTTAACTGTATGAACTGTGTTCACAGGGTTGAAGGCCTCTCCCTTTCTTCGCCATACGTAGGCAATGGCCATATGCCCTAACAGCTTCAATTTCGTCACATCAGAGCCTGACTTAAGTTTGCCCGTGAATACTTGAAGAGGAAAAATGACTTGGAAGTCTGTGCTTTGGTCTGATGAGGGAAATTGGAGCTGTTTGGGCATATGGACATTGCCTATGTATGGCGGAGAAGGGGAGAGGCCTTCAACCCTATGAACACAGTTCCCACATTTAAACGTGGTGATGGCAGCATCATGCTGTGGGGCTGTTCTGCTGCCTCAGGTACAGGCAGTCTGGTTCGGGTGCATGGCACCATGAAAAAGGAACATAACGTAAAAATTCTGAAGGAAAACCTGCATAAGTCTGCTCGCACTTTGCGCTTAGGTCATCGCTGGGTCTTCCATTAACATAATAACCCAAAGAATACATCTAAAATAGTCTAGCAATACCTCAAGGATACCAAGACCAACGTTATAGAGTGGCCTGCACAGAGCCCAGGTCTCAATCCAATAGAAAACCTGTGGCAAGAGCTGAAAAAGACCATCCGTGCACGAAAACCATGCAATTTGGGCCAGTTGGAACAGTTTGCAATGGAGGAATGGGTCAAAATTCCTCAGGAGACCTGTGCCAAACTAGTGAAAAACTATTCAAAGAGGTTGTTGTCAGTTGTGGGTCAAAAAGGGTACACATTTGAGTATTAAGGGTTAGGCGGCGAATAATTTTGAACGTCTCATTTTTGCTATTTTTGGTTGAAACTCAGTGTGATAATAAAATATCGTAACGAAACTTGTTGGACAATGTTTTCATAGTGCATTTATTTCAATAATAAAAAAAACATTTGTTGTCAATGGTCATTTTAATGGAGAAATCAAGAATTATGTTGAATTTCACAAGGGAGGCTAATGATTTAGGGGGTGATTGTAACATTATAAATGTACTGTCACTCACCGGCATTGCCCCCATGCCCCCATCAGGACTGTGAATAAAGATAAACTTGATTTAGATATACAGGTGCTGCCCATATAATTAGAATAACATGTAAAAGTTGTTTTATTTCCACAATTTCATCACGAATGTTAAACGTTCACTAATTCTAGATGCATGAGCCACATCTTAAACTATTCCCACAATTGACCCTTCCGCGACTCCGCCCATGAATGGCAACTGACCAATCATAGCTTAGCAACTGTTGCTACTCCACCAAGCTCGCCATTTTAGTGAATGGAAGTCTATGGGAGACGAGCCCTCGAGTAGGTTAAAAAACGAAATTATGTGCCTTTAGCGTGTGCAAATCGGACAGCAGACACGCCAAAACCCTTGAGGAATGGATTAAGTTTTGTCCTTTCCCAAAATCCAAGACACAGGAAGAAACATACAGGCTGTGGATCTAGCAATTTGGATGACCCACCACCAACTTTATGTCAGCAAGATAAACAGAAGCACTTCTAAGGTTGGTAAGGAGCTAGGGTTGTGTTTTGTTTGATTCTATTTGCATCTGGTCGAGAGAGTGAAAAACGCCAACGCCATACGCCAACGCCAACAGGTATTACTGGAGGTGAAAATGTTTAGCCTACATAGCACAACAACCATCATGTGAATTTCATGCAACAAAGCTGTTGCTTGTAAATATTTCCACCTCTAGCGCTCCTCGTTTTTAACATTCTCGACCAGAAGCAAGAAAACACAACCACAGCTTCTTACTTAGAACAGATATGTGTCTTGTTTACATGCTTCATCCACAGTCAGCATGTTTCCTCCTAGGTCTCGGATTTCTGACAGTAATGCACAAAAGCACACTGCACAAACATTGTTGGTCTTTTATTTCTTTGTCAATACAAGCTCTTACTGCAAATGTGTGGGGTGTCTGCCTCTTACACTGGGATCTGTAGCCTATGCTTCAATGATAAAAGAGTTTTGCCCTCCATCCTCCACTCATTTGACTGGCTACAAACATGGTTAAGTTATGTCATGAATAGCCCCCAAATGCGTATTGCAGACATATCTGCCTGCTTCGGTCCGAAATGTTTGTTTTCCCAGAAATTTCCAATTATTTCTTTTGGCAAAGACATTCTTGACAAAGTTGAAAACATGTCACCTCTCCATTCATTTCAATAGCGAAGCCCAGCGAGACTGAAAGGCTTGGTGGATATAGCTACAGTTGCTATGGGGGGAGGGGCTTCGCGGAAGGGTCAATTCATCATTATTTAATTTTTGCACATGTTGGTCTTCCAGCCCAAAAAACTCAAATTTTGCTATCCCAGAATATTAGGATATTTTGAGGAAATCCCAATATTTTTCCGAAAAAAATGGAAAATATTCGGATCCCATCAACTGAGTTGAAATATTGTACTTTCTAAACTACATTTCAATGTTCAAGTTTTGGTTAGGAATCTCTTCGCCATAATTACTGACATGATGCATTTGCATTGAAGTCAATGGGAGTTATGGAGGCCCAGCTATCTTTCCTGCTTTGCTGTCAGCTATTCATGTTTTAGGATCTGGTAAACATAATTTCCCAGATTACCAGGGAGCATCCGGTGGCTGCCAAAGCTTCTTTATTTTTGTAGTTAATGTCCTCTGAAATTCCTCTTGGAAACATGCCATTCAAAGATATCTGGGCCTCCATTACTCCCATGACCTCTGCTGCCATTGACTTCAATGCAAATGCATCATGTCAGTAATGAAGGCAAAGAGTTTCCTAACCAAAACTTGAACATTGAAATGTAGTTTTAGAAAGTACAATATTTCAATTCAGTTGATGGGATCCGAATATTTTCCTTTTTTTCTGAAGAATATTGGGATTTCCTCAAAATATTCTAATTTTCTGAGATGGCAAAATTTGAGTTTTTTTGGGCTGGAAGACCAACATGTGCAAAAAATAATGAATTGTGGGAATAGTTTAAGATGTGGCTCATGCATCTAGAATTAATGAACATTTAACATTCTTGATGAAATTGTGGAAATAAAACAACTTTAACATGTTATTCAAATTATATGGGCAGCACCTGTATTGCACTGAACGCTAGCGACAGCTGCTCTAACAGAAGTCTGGAGTTGACAACTGAAATCTCCTAAACGGGAACCTGGAAATGCCAACCTTATAATAAACCTGCTGTTATCAGAAATGGACAGTACATGGCGGTAACACACTGTAAATGCCTGGGGAAAACCATCAATAGACTCAAATAAGTGAGTTATCATTAGGACCAACACAATCAACGCTTGCCTCTCCATACAAAACTGTCTGTAATTGCACAGTATAGCCTACCACATCAAAATCTTCATCTTGGATGTTGATGAAAGTGCACAGAGTTATGTTCAATTGGTGTGGAATGACCTCGAGGCTTAACATGTGTTCATGTGATTTTTATTGTATAGGTGCTTTTTCAATATAAACCCAGAAAAGGGGACCAAAGTGGAGAAGAACTCAAAGCGTCACCTGACCGTCAATCCTCGAGTCCTCACCCTGATACAGGACATCTCTGACCACGAGTGGCGTGCCAGTTAAACGTGCGCGCGCGCGCGTGTGTGTGTGTGCGTGCGTGCGTGTGTGTGTGCACGTGTGTGTGTGTGTGCGTGCGTGTGTGCGTGTGCGTGAGTGAGAGTGAGTGAGATGAGGGATGAATCCACTGAGACGGAAAGATAGTGGACTGATGGTGGTGAGTGGTTATGTTTATTAACAGGTGATGTTTTATTTTAATTTGACCTGTTTTGTGCATGGCACTAGTTCTAAACGTCTAAAGCAGACGTTTCTTTTGTACTTGGATACGTGAATTGTTTTTTTTTTTCTATTTCTTCTTTTTTTAAAGACCCAAGTTGATAATTCTGCCTGTTGTGGGCATGGCACTTGAATATATGTGCAATTTAAAGGAGAAGTTCGTTTTTAACTTGGCAATGTGAATTTTTTTTTTTCTTAAAAAAAAAAAAACCAAGTTGATGGTGGGTTGTGTTATTTTAATTCGGCCTGTTGTGGGGCTTGGTATTTAGTAATGTATGTGCATGTTAAAGCCACTATGTGTAAGTCTATGTTTTAGCTTTCATCATATAGATATATTTCCTCATTCATTTCTAAATACCTATCTCTAAAAATGTTAATTCTCTTGGGCTTTGAATTCATATGGATTTGTTTATGGACAAAACATGGCGACCTACATAGGACACAGTGGCCGTTTCTCAAAGCCTAATGCGTCAGTCTTGGTTGTGTGTCAGCTTTGTAGCAATATTTTTGGAGAGACGATTCTTTTGGCTCTTCTCGGAAGACTTAACCACTACCAAGGAAAGAAGGCTACACTTTGTGATACTTGTCAGTAGTACTGAAATTCCCAGCACTACAAAGTTGACACACTACCAACACTGAAACACAAGGCTTTGAGAAACAGGGCGTATTGAGTATACCATATACCACCAATAGATGCGGGTAAATTTTAAACATAGTGGCTTTAAATGATAACGATAATGCTTTTTGAGTTGTTTGCATTGTGTTTTCCCATTTCTGTGTACTGCTATGGCAGGAAAATAAAGTTTAAAAATGGGACATTTCCTCTCCTCCTTTCTTAAATTTTACAGTAATCACAAGTATTTTTTACATTATTACGTAGTTATTATATCATAAAAAGTAAGGATATCATACAAAGGTTGACTGTTGCTCAAACACTTTAAATTTGTATGTTTTAATATATTACCTGGTAAAATTTACCACCTATTGTCACAAAATGAACATTTATTACTTGTAAAAAATACATGAGATTATCAATATGGACACACAAACATCATGCAAAATCAACAGCTTTTTTTTGTAAGTTCAACAGAGGTTTAATGTGATTTCAGCCGTAATTTCATTCACTGTAAACTAATTTACATGTTCACCAGTAAAGTGATCTACTGGGCGGGTGTAATTTTTACAGGGACTTCCTGGTCACTCCAGCTGCCAGGGTTTTCCTGTAAAAACAACATTTTTTTTTTTTTACAGTGTAGGCAGAAGCGCACATAATTTAGGCTACATGTAGACGTCAGCAACTTTGCGTTCATCCGAGGTTAATTGAAGTTTT
>JAPEIY010000025.1:51980487-51992138 GCA_026122135.1 Cathorops aguadulce | reverse complement strand
GCAGTTGGGAGTTAGGTGCCTCGCTCAAGGGCACCTCAGCCCAAGGCCGTCTCATATTAACCTAACCGCATGTCTTTGGACTGTGGGGGAAATCCACGCAGACATGGGGAGAACATGCAAACTCCACACAGAAAGGTCCTCACCAGCCACTGGGCTCGAACCCAGAACCTTCTAACCACTTGCCCACAGGAGTCCATTTCTGTCTCCCAAGATGCAATCTACACTAATGTACCCTTTAGGGCTCGTTATTGGACCTTCGTGTTTTAAAACCCTGTGTAGCTTTCTAGAACCAAAAAGGTACATGTATGTTCATGAGCAGTATATAAAGGGTACAAATCTGTACCTTAAATGGTACTGCTCCAGCGATGAGCCATTGTACAGTAACGCACTTTATTTTCTGAGAGTGTACTATGATCAGAATCAGGAAAAGTTTTCCAGTATTGCCAAGTAATTGTTGCAAATACAAGGAATTTGGCTTGGAGTTCAAGCGCTCAATAAATAAATGCTAAATAAAGACAGACAGTCTTCTAAGATGTTAAGAAATACGAACTAAATAAACAAGATAAAAAAAAAATCAACAACTGTGCAGGTAAACAGTAAGATAAAATAAACGTGCAAATCAGATAAACAACTGGGGAGGGCCGAGTCAGTGGGGTCACTGGTCTTGTTTATTGAGGTGGGGAGGGGCAGACTGGGTCAGGAGTCTGAAGTATGATACTGGCGGGGGGACAAAGGAAGTGGGAGTCACTGGTCATGTTTTTGAGGCCAGCAGCGGTAGGAAAGAAACTGTTTCTGTGGCGTGAGGTTTTGGTTTTGATGGACCACAGCCTCCTGCCAGAGGTGAGTGTCTCAAAGAGTTTATCTCCGGGTTGGGAGGGATCAGTCACAATCTTTCCTGCCCACCTCAGTGTCCTAGAGGCGAACAGGTCCTCAAGTGAAGGTAGGCTGCAGCCAGTCACCTCTGCCAAGCGAATGATACACTGCATTCTACCCTTGTCCCTGGCAGTGGCGGCAGTGTACCAGATGGTGATGGAGGAGGTGAGGATGGACTCAATGCTGGCTGTGTAGAAGTGCACCATGATTGTCTTTGGCAGGTTGAACTTCTTTAACTGCCGCAGGAAGCACATCCTCTGCTGTGCTTTTAAGATGAAGGAGCTGACGTTCAGGTCCCACTTCAGGTCCTGGGTGATTATGGTGCCCAGGAAGCAGAAGGACTCCACAGTGTCCACTGGTGAGCCATGCAGGTTGATTGGGAGAGGAGGGGCTGGGTTCTTCCTAAAGTCCACAATCATTTCCACTGCTTTTGCAGCATTTAGCTCCAGGTTGTTTTGGCTGCACCAGGTCACCAGATGGCCGATCTCCCACCTGTAGGCGGACTCTTCCTCATCAGAGATAAGTCCAATGAGGGTGGTGTCCTCCGCAAACTTCAAGAGTTTGAGGGCTTGGTGGGTGGAAGTGCAGCTGTTTGGATACAGGGAGAAGAGCAGAGGAGAAAGAATGCAACCTGGGGGGGATCCGGTGCTGATTGTTTGAGTGTTGGAGACATGCTTTCCCAACCTCACTTGCTGCTTCCTGTCAGTCAAGAAGTCAGTGACCCACCTGCAGGTTGGGTCAGGCACATTTAGGTGGGACAGCTTGTCCTGTAGCAGAGCTGGAATGATGGTATTGAATGCAGAGTTGAAGTCCACACACAGGATCCTGGCATAGGTTCCTGGGGAATCCAGGTGCTGGAGGATAAAGTGGAGGGACATGTTGACGGTGTTGTCCACAGGCCTACTGGCTCTGTAGGCAAACTGCAGGGGGTCCAGAAGGGGGTCTGTAATGGCTTTGAGGTGGGAGAGAACAAGGCACTCAAAAGACTTCATCACCATGGAGGTAAGCATGATGGGTCTGTAGTCAGAATCAGAATTACTTTATTAATCCCTGGAGGGAAATTCAATTTTGCCACCAAGCTCCTGAATCAGAGAAGTAGTAAACATGTCTGAAAATAGAAGAGAAAATTATCTGAAAAAGTAATTTAGTTCTGTGGTTCTTGTTTTTTTGGGATGGGTATGATGGTGGAGGACTTGGCATGTCTCCAATGAGGTGTTGAAAATGTCTGAACACTGGAGACAACTGGTCGGCACAGTTTCTCAGGGTGGATGGAGAGACAGAGAGATGGAGAGACAGAGTCCGGTCCAGCTGTTCTGTCTTTTGAACAGTCTAACATCCCTCTTCTGAATGGTGAGAGGTGCAGTGGGGGAGGAGGTGGAGGGGGCCTTTGATGTGGACAGAGATGAGGAGGCGTGGGCTCCTGAAGAGAGGGGAGAGGTGGGCGTATTGGGGTGGAGGTGGTGATTGTGGGGGGAGGTATCAGGACTGTCCCATTGTTTATCAAAATGACAGTAGAAGGTGTTAAGGTTGTTTGCAAGGTTAAGGCTGTTGACAGTGAGGGGGTTTGGGTTTGTAGTTTGTAATTTGCCTTAGTCCTCTCCAGACAGATACAGAGTTGTTAGTCGAGAATTGGTGGTTGTTTCTCAGCATACAGCCGTTTAGCATCTCTCACCGCCTTGCTGAACCTGTATTTGGACTCTTTAAACCTGTCCCTGTCCCCACTCTTGAGTGCCTCCTCCTTCTACTGTCTCGTGTCTGAGTCTAGCTGTGAACCAGGGCTGCTTGTTGTTATAGCTCACCCTGGTGCGAGTTGGTATACAGTTGTCCTCACAGAAGCTGATGTATGAAATCCCCACCTCTGTGTACTCATCTAAACTGCTTATTGCAGTCCTGAAAACGTCCCAGTTTGTTGAGTCTAGACACATCTGAAGGTCCTCCACAGCCTCCTTGCTCCACTTCCTAGATGTCCTCACAACAGCCTTGCTAAGCTTTAGCTTCTGTCTATATGAAGGGATTAGGTGGACTATGACATGGTCGGAGTGGCCCAGTGCAGCACAAGGGATGGCATGATAAGCATTGTTAACTGTTGTGTAACAGTGATCCAAAACATTTTCTCTGGTCAGACATTTAATAAACTTTGTATTTGGGCAGTTCATGGGAGAGATTACCTTTGTTAAAGTCACCAAGGACAATAACTAAAGAGTCCAGGTTGGCACAGTATCTGGTCGGAGAGTAAGTGCTGTGCCTCCTGTACATTAGCTTGCGGTGGAATGTAAACGCAGACCAGAATGAAGCGAACTTGCAGGGGGAGTAAAAGGGTTTGCAGTTAATGAAAAAGATTCTAGTTCAGGAGAGCAATGTTGATGGATCACTGTCACATCGTTACACCAACCACTATTTGTGTAAAAACAGATTCCTCCACCTTTAGTTTTGCTGGAGAGTTCCATGTTACGAATTGATTGCACTTGAGGTAAAATTGTTGTAGTGACAGTGGAGGAGCATGAGTTCAGTTCACTGATAGCTGTTGGGTTGAGTAGAAGCTGTTCCTGAGTCTGGAAGTGTGGGCCTTTAAAGCCCTGTCGTGTCTTCTACATGGCAGTAGTGAGAACAGGTGATGAAAGGGCTGTGTATTGTCCTTAATGATGTTGCAGGCTCTGCTGGGGGGGCAGGGCAGGGAAAGTCTGATGGTTTATTTATTTTTTGTACCATATTAATAACCCCCTGAAGAGCTGCTCTGTCTGCTGCTGAACAGTTTCCATACCAGGCTGTTATGCAGTATGTCCGTATGCTCTTGACCAAGCAGTGGTAGAATGACTCCAGCAGCTTTGCAGAGAGGTTGGTCTTCCTCAGAGTCCTTAGGAAGTAGAGTTTCTGTTATGCCTTTTTGACTAGAGCAGTGGAGTTAACCATCCACTTGAGGTCCTCACTGATGTGGGTACCCAAGAACTTAAAACTGGAGACCTTCTCCACGTCCTCTCCCCTTATTTTCAGTGGCAGGGGCTCCTTCTGATGCCGTCTGAAGTTTATAAGAAGCCTCTTTGGAGGGAAGATGGCGGCGTAGAGAGTGGTTGACTTTTTCTGGGCTCTGCACCACCGCACTGATCTTTTCTGCATAACTCCGCCCAATTTAGTATTTGCGACAATTTTCATGTCGTGCATTTTAATATGAGTATTGATGAGTATTTTCTGAGACGCCAAGACAAAATGCCACCAAAAGAAAGTAGAAAATCGACCAAGACGAGCAGACCAGAAGCGGCTGCTAGCTTGCCTGACTTTCCCCCAGTGGAGGAAGCGCCACATCTGCTGCTAGCTGACACCGAGGATGTCCTTGACCCAGCTTTCCGCCAAACTATTCAAGAAATAACGGCAAACATAAAAGGCCTGTATAGGCCTATACAGGTCTTGGTTGATTGATGAAAAGCTGGGGCCACTATCTCAAACTATACAGACCCATGCTCAGCAGCTGAAAAAGATCGAGGAGAGAACCACTGAGGCGGAGAACAGGATAGTTGCGGCTGAACACATCACCGAGTCGGTGGAGACGCGGGTTCAGGTGCTTGAAAAGCAAATACAATGCATGGCCGAGCATATCGATGATCTCGAGAACAGAGGCAGGAGAAAAAATGTACGAGTTATTGGTTTACCGGAAGACGCGGAGGGAAGTAACCCAACAAAGTTTTTTGAGAGTTGGATACCCGACCTGCTCAGGCTGGAGACGAAAGCCGGCCGTGTCAAAATTGAAAGAGCTCACCGTACCCTAGCCCCAAAGCCGGGACCGAACCAGCGACCGCGACCCGTCCTAATCAGGTTTCACAACTTCGCTGATAAGCAGAGGGTGTTGGACGCCACAAGACGTAGCGGGACCGTGAAATACCAGGAGTCCAGCATCATGTTTTTCCAGGATTTGTCAGCCGCGGTTCTGCGCAAACGAAAGGGATTTGAGGATGTGAAGAAACCTCTGCGGGACATTGGGACTAAATATATGATGCTCTACCCGGCTACGCTGAAAATAATCCACGGCGGGGAAGCCAAGAGCTTCGATTCCCCGCTAAAGCCATGGCTTTTGTTGACTCTCTCAGTTGAGCTACACGTGAGTCACCAGCTGATCTGTTTATGTTCAAGGGCAGGTTGTTTATCTGGATCAATGCGTTGCTCTGAACTTTGTTTGTTTATGGGCCGATCTTATGTCTATGTGAATAATGGTGATGGCTCACAAGGTTAAAACTGGACGATTTCAAATGACAACCATTGCCCTACTGTTCTCTGCTTATGGAGATCATGGGTGACTGATAACATGATGATGTGTAAACCAATATTGCAGGGAGTATTTTATTTTGTTTTTGCATTTTTTATTATATATATCTATATATATCTATATCTATATCTATATATATTTTTTTAAATGGTCTGCTCATCCTGTTTAAAGGTGGATGTTAATATTATTCAGGTGATGTTATCCAAGTTTGGAGCTGTAGGAGAAGTTAGTCAAGTTAGGGTCAGGTTAGGAGAAGGTAATGGTAATCCCCTGTTTACCACGTGGGGAAGGTTCCTCCCACAGTGCTGTTGGCACGTTTGTTATTTGTAATCTTTGTTGTCTGTTTTTTGTTTTTCAGCTGGGTTACAATCAGGTACGAAGTCTGCATGGAGATTATAATACATATGGGAGCTTAAATCATTACAGTAAGAAATGTTATGTCCTGTGATACATTGAGGCTGTGCACTTGGAATATTAAGGGAAGCCATTCAACAATTAAACGGAAAAAAATATTGCTATCTTTGAAAAAGGAAAAGGTTGATATTGCTATGTTACAAGAAACACACCTGAATGATGAGGAGCATTTAAAGCTGCAACAGTGCGGCTTTGACCAGGTTTATTTCTCGTCTTTCACCAGCAAGAGCAGAGGGGTGGCAATACTCATTAGAAGGAATTTACCGGTTAAAGTCTCAAAATGTATTAAAGATAAATATGGACGGTTTATACTTATTTTAGCCTCCTTACATGGGGAGGAGTTCGCTCTCTTAAATGTCTACTGTCCTCCATGTCATCCTCTTGATTTTTTGGTGGAGGCATTTGCCAAATTATCTGATCTTGCGGTGGAAAGTACTATTGTAGGAGGTGATTTTAACTGCCTTATGAATCCTTTGATGGACAGGTTTCCTTCGGGTGCTTCACCCCTATCAAAACAGTCCAAACAGATCATTGGTCTTTGTGAGGATTTTGGATATGTGGACGTTTGGAGGACTCTTCACCCTGCAGATAAAGAATTTACCTTTTTTTCTAATCCTCACAATTGTTATACAAGAATTGATTACCTTTTTGTCCCAAAACAGCTTTTAGAATCTGTTGTCTCCTGCTCGATTGGAAACATTGTACTATCAGACCACGCAGCAGTGTATATGAATGTTACAGTTAAAAAACTCTCTAGGAAACCCTCGAGTTGGAAAATGGACACCTCAATTCTAAAAGATCACAAATTTATATCATATTTTACTACAGAATTTAGGCATTTCCTCGCCACTAACTCCCCTTCTGTTAATAATCCATCTCTGCTCTGGGAGACCTCCAAGGCCTATGCCAGGGGGTTGATTATATCTTATACTGCTACTAAAAGACGTAAAAATATGGAACAACAAGCTTTATTAGAAAAAAGGTTGAGTATATCAGAGAGGGAATATGTCAAGAAACCTACAGCAGCTAAATTGAAGGAAATTACTGCTATTCGCTCCACATTAGACTCTTTGCTAACGAAAAAGGCGGGGGAAAAATTAGGATATGCAAAACAAAGACTATTTGAACATGGGGACAAACCAGGAAAATATTTAGCCAATTTAACTAAAAAGCGAAGGGCCTCTCAAATTATTGAGTCAATTTTGGATGGGTCAGGGACCTGCTCCTCTAATTCTAAACTAATTAATGACACCTTTAGAAACTTTTATACAAAATTATATCAGTCGGAACAAGATGACAATGCTAAAACATTAATGGAAGCTTTTTTCTCTGAACTTGATCTCCCAACTATATCACAAGATCAGAAATCTAAATTAAATGCCCCAATCTCAGCGACAGAACTGCGTGTGGCCATTCAACTCCTTCAAACAGGCAAAGCACCAGGCAGTGATGGTCTTGGTAGCGAGTTCTATAAAGAATTTCAAAGTCTTTTATTAGAGCCTATGATGAATATGTTTAACCACTCCTTTGAGTGTGGCACCCTTCCACCATCATTAAGGGAAGCCAATATTTCACTGATTCTTAAAAAAGGGAAATGCCCTGAGGATTGTGCCTCGTATAGGCCGATCTCGCTGTTGAATGTGGATGTAAAAATTCTTTCCAAAGTATTAGCAAAACGCTTAGAAGGTCTTTTACCGGTCATAGTGAAGGAGGATCAAACTGGCTTTATTAAGGGCCGTAATTCATATAACAACATTAGAAGATTGCTAAATGTTATTCAGCTATCTGAACAGCAGGAAATAGATGGTCTTGTGATTTCCCTGGACGCGGAAAAAGCTTTTGACCGCGTCGAATGGTCTTATTTATTTTTCACACTTGGTCGGTTCGGTTTAGGTGATAGCTTTGTTAGATGGGTGAAGGTCCTGTATACCCAGCCAATGGCTGCAGTCACAACTAACGGACTTAGGTCCACAAATTTTGTGGTCCAGAGGGGAAGCAGACAGGGCTGTCCATTGTCGCCACTTTTGTTTGCGGTGGCTATTGAACCCCTAGCGGAAGCTATCAGGCGAGACCCTCTAATGGCTGGATTGGAAGTGGGCGAAAAATCACATAAAATTACATTATATGCAGATGATGTGTTGTTGTTCCTGTTGAACCCCTCTGTATCAGTCCCTCGTCTTATTGAGATTATTGACCGGTTTGCTGCCTTTTCCGGGTATAAAGTTAATTTTTCCAAATCAGAGGCAATGCCTCTGGGTAATTTACAGCAACCACCAGATAATCCCAATCCTTTCCCATTCAAGTGGTCCCCTACAGGTTTCATATACCTAGGCATATATATTACACCTAAATTTAATCAGTTATTTCAAGCCAACTTTAACCCACTATTCGATAAAATTAAACAAGACTTGGAGAGATGGAACGGTCTTCCCATTTCATGGCTGGGTCGAATTTCGCTTCTGAAAATGAATGTTCTTCCACGTTTGCTCTATCCAATACAAATGATTCCCATCTTATTCAATCATAAAATAGTGAAAAAGCTGAATGGTTGGTTTAGTTCTTTTATCTGGAGTAAACGTAGACCACGGATTAGGATGTCAGTGTTGCAGTTACCAAGTGCTATGGGTGGGCTGGATCTTCCAGACATTAAGAGATATCAATTGAGCGCCCATCTAAGATACATAGCTGATTGGGTTAAAGGTGATACTTCGTCAATTTGGCTTGATCTCGAGAAGTCTCTAACTAATTGTCCTCTAAAAAATCTACTTTTTATTGATAAACTAAGATGTATTAAAAAGGTTTGCAGCAACCCGGTTACAATTAATACTGTTAAAGCATGGAGGGTCACACAGCATTTGGAAGGCAGATCAGGGCTTACATCAGTTTTCACCCCGATCGCTGATAACCCCGACTTTCTCCCAGGAATCCTGGATAGGGCTTTCAAATGCTGGACAGCTATGGGAATTTCTTCCCTGGGCGATCTTTTTGCTGGTCCTACTCTCATGACTTTTGATCAAATTAGGGAAAAATATGGCATATCAAGAAATGATCTTTTTCATTATTTTCAGGTCAGAGATTTTATTATAAAAGACACATCTCTGTTGGCTGATAAGAATGTCACACAGATAGAGAAACAAGTATTTCTTTCTCAGGGCAAGGCTTCCATCAGAACCTTTTATGCCGGTCTGAGGGATTGCTCAAATCTCGGTGCTCGGGCGCTGGGAGTGATCTGGGAGAGGGAGCTGGGTGTTGTGATAACTGAGGAGATGTGGGAGGACATCTGGGATAACGCAAGGAAAATAACTGTATGTAACCGGACAAAAGCAATGCAACTTAAGATACTGCATAGAGCGCATGTTGGTCCAAACCGTCTCTCCAAATACAGAAAGGATGTCTCTCCATTTTGTCTTAAATGTAAAACAGAACTTGGTGATCTTACTCACTGTTTCTGGTCCTGTGTAAAAATACAAAAATATTGGAGTGATGTGTTGTTTGAAATACAGAAGATTCTGAAGAACAAGTTTGAACTTGACCCGGTTTCCCTCCTTCTAGGTCTTCCCAGTGATCGTGTGACTGATACATATCAGAAAAAATTGTATAATGTTATGACATTTTGTGCCAGGAAAAATATTCTTCAGCACTGGATCTCAGATAAGCCCCCCTCAGTGGTGGGATGGCATAGGACAATAATGGAATACATACCTGTGGACTTTCTTACCTGCCTCCTTCACTCCAAAACAAATGCCTTTGAAAGAATATGGAAACCATTTCTTGATTATACTCATGTAAATGTTTCTGCTATACTAACAAGAGCATTTGTATAAAAAACTGTATTATTTATGTATTTTCTTTCTTTATTTAGCTCCCATTGTATTGTATTGTATTTTGATCTCTACTGCACATTGTACCCGTCACCTTTACCTGGAACTGATCTTTTTGTTTGGGTTTTTGATTTTTGGGTTGGTATTCCCAGCTTCTTGTTATTGTTGTTTTGTCGTTTTGTCTGGTCCTGTCTTCTGTACGTTGCTTATAAGAAAAGTTAATAAATACAATTTAAAAAAAAATGCCAAAAGCATATATTGTGTTCCAGGAGGTTTGTACGAACAGGACCTTTAGAATAGGAGCCTGATCTTACTGTGTGTGTGTGTGTGTGTGTGTGTGTGTGTGTGTGTGTGTGTGTACAACAGGACAATATTTCAGATCTTGAATATGTCTCTTTTAGTGCCTCTGTATGTGATTCTGTCTCTCTCTCTCTCTCTCTTTTGATCTGTCTACATTTTCTATCACTGTCTTGACTCCTGTTGTGGTTTATACACAGCCGCGAAGATATCCAGAGAAAAAGATGGGCCAATCACTTTCAATGGAAATGCGATGCTATTTTTCCCAGATCTGAGTGCAAACGTGGTGAGGCGCAGAGACGAATACAACAATGTTAAGAAGGAGCTCCATGCAAAGAAGCTCCAATTCAGCCTTCTACATCCAGCGATTTTGAGAGTCATCCTGCCTAATGGAGAGAAGAAGTTTTTCAAGACACCCGAAGCAGCGGCATCTTTTCTTCGAGACTTCCCAGGAGGAGATGGGTCCTGATCGACACTGGTGACTACTGGTGCAGCGCCGTAGCTCCTCTAATGCTGAGAGGAGAATGACATTTTACATATCGTTTCCGCAAACTATCTAGCAACTTTTTTACAAATGCAACAAAATCCCTGTCATAACTTCTTTTTATAATGATCTGTTTTTGGACATTATGGACAGAAAAGGGAACTTGGCCTACTGTTCTGAGGCTGCATTTGATAGAACTTTTTTTTTTTACTTTTAAAGCGGGTGTTAAAATGTTTACCTTTCAGTTTGCTTATTGTAGTAATTGGAGCAGGTGGGTGGAGCACAGAAGTACGGCAGGCCAGAACTGAGTTCAAAAAACTCTTTATTAGCACTTTTCAGTGACTGTGTTCCACTCTCCAAGCCACACATACACACACACACAAGTCGTCTGGTTGGGGAGAGAGCTCCCTTCCTCTGCTCTCTCTCTCCTTTTATAGGGTGTGGTCACTGGGGAAGACACACAAACACAGGTTAACTAACATCAGGTATAGTCTGCCCCTTGCCTTCCCTAACTCCACCCTCGATTCACAGACCAATGCTTGACCATGCCCCCACTGCCACAGCTACTTAAACACCTCATACTCAAGCACTCATTACAAAGTATCGTCTTGAGTTCTCCAGTTCATACCGAACCTTATCTTCCTGACCGCTTATTGCTATTCTGACTCTCACTACGTTTCCTCATTTATGCTTTCTGCCTAGTCTATGTTGTCCTGTTCATAAATCGACTGACCCTCACCTGTCTATGACCACGATTCCTGTTTCGTGATTTGGCTTAGTTACAGTTTGTTCCCTGCACTCCTCTGCAATTACATCAATAAGTGCCTGCACCCTGACAGGATACTTTGCCTAAAATGGATGTAGCTGAGGAGGCGAAACAAACCGCGCTCAGTGCTTAGGGACATTTGTTGGGAGAACATCAACAGATGCTTGCCGACCTCAACATACAAATGGCACAGCTTGCAGCTGTTATGTCGCAGACCCTTCTACCACACCCTGAGACATCTCCCAGTGCGACAGCCCCACTCCCTGTCCCGGAAAGATTCTCCGGTGATGTCTGCAGCTGTAGAGGTTTTACCTCTTTACCTAATCTCTTTGATGAACATAAAATTGCAAAGTTTCTCTCCTTTCTCACTGGTAAAGCGCTACAGTGGGCAAACGCCATATGGATCAGTGGATGAGATCAAACGGCTTCCTATGAGCGGTTTCTTGAGTTATTCAAGCAGGTCTTTGGCCATGAACCAGAAGGAATCGAGGCAGGAGTGATCCTTCTTAACATGAAGCAGGGCTCACGGAGTGTCACTGAGTATGCCTTGGACTTCAGGACAGTGGCAGCAGCAAGTGGGTGGAACAAACCAATGCTCAAGGCCGTATTTTGCCAAGGTCTCCGTCCTGAGGTACTGAGTGAGTTGGCATGTAAAGATCTCATCTCTCATCTCATTATCTCTAGCCGCTTTATCCTGTTCTACAGGGTTGCAGGCAAGCTGGAGCCTATCCCAGCTGACTA
>JAPEIY010000025.1:50478281-50496251 GCA_026122135.1 Cathorops aguadulce | reverse complement strand
TGAATGTGAGTGTGAATGGTTGTCTGTGTCTATGTCTCAGCCCTGTGATGACCTGGCGACTTGTCCAGGGTGTACCCTGCCTTTCACCCATAGTCAGCTGGGATAGGCTACAGCTTGCCTGCGACACTGTAGAACAGGATAAAGCGGCTAGAAATAATGAGATGAGATATTCAACACTCATTCTCCATTGGGTAGAGTGGCATAATACACATAGGATAAATAATATGACAATATTGCATGCTATCAAGCCAAATTAATGAAACCTGCTAGAAGGGAATAGAATACATATTTTTATTCCATTTAAAGCACCCTGTATGTATAATAATTCTCATTAGATGATTATGTAATAAATACTGTATAAGACTCTTAAACCAATTTACTAGTTTCTTATTTGATTGGCAGATACATAATTTTGCTTCTTTTTAGAAATAAATTCTTGAAATAATCTAAAGAGAAATATTAGCTGAATTAGCAGTGATGATCCAGTAACAAGTGATTTTCAAGCACAATTCATTGTAACTGGAGTTACATAGAGTTATACTGAGTGCATGTTGGTCTGTGTTAAGGTGGTGGTCTCATTTGCTCAGATGTAATTTAACTTTTGCGCCAACTACCTTCACACTCAGCTAATTCTACAGATGAAATTAACAACCATTGCTTGGTTTCTTTACCTTAAAATCAGGTGTGTAACTGTTCACATGGAACTGAAATGCTGCTGTTATATTCCTTAATTTTTTAAATTACCTTAGTATTTCATAATCGTACAGTGTGTTTGTATTTATAGTATATCTATACTGAGAGGGGGTCTTGAAATAGGCTTAGAAGGATTGAAGGAATTACTGACTGTTGTATCTGATCAGGTGGGTGGAGCACAGAAGCACGGCAGGCCAGAACTGAGTTCTCAAAACTCTATTTTCAGGTAAGCCTTTCACACTCTCTCAGCCACACACACACACACACACACACACACACACACACACACACACACACTTTCTGGTTGGGGAGAGAGCTCCCTTTCTCTGCTCTCTCTCTCCTTTTAAAGGGTGCAGTCCCTGGGGAAGACACACAAACACAGATTAATTCCCATCAGGTGCAGTGATTCCACCACTTACCTTCCCTGACTCCACCCTCCATTCACAGACTGATGCTTGGCCACATCCTCACTGCCACATACCCCCACTGCCCGACTCAGGCCGGGGAGCCGTCCGGCCTGCAGCCGACTGCCCCCCCCCCCCTTGATGGGAGAGGAAATCTGCTATGACCATCTGTGCCCCCAGCCTGTGGACCACCTCGAATTTGGAATCTGGAGTGCCAGATACCAGTGGGTGATCCACGGGTTGGCATCCTTCATGCGGTGGAGCCACTGCAGGGTTGCGTGTTCCGAACAGAGGGTGAAAGGGCACCCCAGCAGGTAGTAGCAGAGGGTGAAAACCATCCACTTGATAGCGAGACATTTCTTTTCTATTGTGCTGTACCTGCCCTTGTGCACGGACAACTTCTGGCTGATGTATAACACTGTATGGTCCTCCCCCTCCACCTCCTGGGACAGAACAGCCCCAGCCCTCTGTCTGATGCATCCATCTGCAAAATAAAGGGGAGAGAAAAGTCAGGGGAGTGTAATAATGGCCCCCCACACAGTGCAGCCTTTACCTCCGAGAAATCCCGCTGGCATTGCTCCATCCACTGGACCGGATCTGGTGCTCCCTTTTTAATGAGATCAGTCAGCGGGCTGGTGACATCTGAATAATTATGTATAAACCTACAATAGGAGCCAGCCCCAGGAACTGTTTCACCCCCTTTTTGGTCTTGGGCCTCGGGCAGGCTGCAATTGCTGCCGTCTTATTTATTTTGGGATGCACCTGCCCATTACCCAAGTGGAAACCCAGATACTGTACTTCCACCCACCCAATCGCACACTTCTTTGGGTTGGCTGTGAGACCCACTCACCTCAGCGACCTAAGGACCTTAGGTGTTTTAAGTGCCACAACCAGTCATTACTGTAAATAATATCATCCAAGTAGGTGGCCGCGTAGGTGGCGTGGGGGCAGAGGACCCTATCCATAAGCCGCTAGAACATAGCAGGCGCCCCAAACAGCCCAAAAGGAAGTGTGATGAACTGGTGTAAGCCAAACAGTGTGGAAAAGGCAATTTTCTCTCGGGATAGCGGCATCAAGGGGATCCCTTTGTCAAATCCAGTGTCGAATAAAAACGAGCTATGCCTAGTCGATTGAGCAACTCGTCAATATGAGGCATTGGGTACGCCTCAAATTTAGACACCACATTGACTTTTCTATAGTCCACATAGAACCAAACAGACCCATCGGCCTTGGGAACCAAGACCACTGGGCTGCTCTAGTCACTGTGGGATACCTTGATGCCCATTTCAAGCATGGCCTTGAGTTCTGCCTGAACACAAAAGGTGGTTCAGGAAGTCTGTAAGGGTGGCTGTACACTACTACCCCCAAGGGCATCTCAATGTGGTGTTCTATGAGGTGGGTGTGGCCAGGCAAGGGCGAGAACACATCAGAAAATTCTGTTTGCAACTGGGCAACCTCAGTGAGCTGGGTAGGGGAGAGGTGGTCTCTGGAGTGGGCAATGTCAATTTTCTTTTTTAAACCTCTGGCCCCAGCTCTGCCTTCTCCAGAACCACCAACACCATGGGGACCTCGTTTCAAAGTTTTAGTAGATTGAGGTGGTAAATCTGTAACACCCCACCTCTGTCTGTTTGCCTCACCTCATAGTTGACATCCCCGACTCACCATGTGACCTCAAAGTTTCCTTGCCACCTGCCAATCAATTTGGAGCTCGACATGGGCAACAACACAAGTACTTTATCTCCTGGTGTGAATTCCCTAAGGCACATGCTCCTGTTGTACAGGCGGACTTGACATTCTTAGGCCTGCCGCAAATTCTCCGGGGTTAGGTGCGCGAGTGTGTGGAGTTTGGCACACAGATTGAGAACATATTGAATTTCGTTTTTACTGGTTGAAGGTCCCTCCTCCCAATTTTCCCATAGCACATCCAGAATGCCACGCAGCTTATGCCCATATAATAATTAGAATGGGGAGAACCCTGTGGAGGCTTGTGGGACCTCTCGCACTGCGAATAACGGGCTCAAGCCATTTATCCCAGTTGCGTGTGTCTTCACTTAAATTTTCTAATTATGTTTTTGAGACTGCAATTAAACCGTTCAACTAAGCTATCTGTTTGTGGGTGATAAACGCTGGTGCGGAAAGGCTTAATTCCCAGTAACCTATATAGTTCACTCAGTGTGCGTGACAAACAATGCCTTGATCCTCTCTTTGCGGATTGTGACTCAGGAGATGATGCAGAAGAGTGCTTCTGCAATACTATGTGCTGAGATATTGCAAAGAGGCACTGCTTCTGGACATCGTGTTGCATAGTCCACCAGAACTAAAATAAAGCCATATCCTTGTGTTGACCGATGTAATGGCCTGATGAAATCCATCCCAATTCTTTCAGATGGGGTCTTGATTAATGGCAGAGGGCGCAAAGGCACTTTTGGAATGGCCGCAGGATTTACTAACTGGCATTCACAGCACACCGTACACCACCTATGGACATCGCCGTGAATCCCTGGCTAATAGAACCAGGCCATTATTCAGGCTAGTGTCTTATCCTGCCCCAAGTGTCTAGCCATGGGATTAAAGTGAGCCACCTGGAATATAAATTCCTGGTGGTGCTTTGGAATTAAAAGTTGTGTTATTTGTTTCTTAGTCTGGGTGTCCTGCATCACTTGGTATAACCTATCCTTAATAATGGAAAAATAGAGGAAAGATGGGGTGGTGTTTGGCTGGAGAGTTTGACCAGCAATTACTCTCACTTGGTCAAACACATGCCACAGAGTCTCATCTCGCAATTGCTCCAATGAGAAATCCATGAGGGAATCCCTGAGAGAGGGGAGAGGAGCATGCTGCCCCTCACTCTGATGTGGTTATGACATAGACAGCTCTATGACAGCTGCTCCTGCCAATGCCAGTCCGGGACCTCCCCCCACTGAACTATGACAGGCCCCACTCTTCACTAAATGAATCATTAATTCCCGAAATCCCGGCCAATCAGGCCCCAGAATTATCGAGTGGGTAAGGCAAGGATTAACCGCCACCTTTACTCTAAATTTTTCCCCTCGAAATAAAATGTAGACCAACACTAAAGGGTAGTTGTGAACATCCCCATGCATGCACACACACACACACACACACACACACACCATCACCAATTGTGCTCTTCCCAATGCCTTGTCTTGCACCAAGCTTTTGTGGATTGAGGTCTGATTACAGCTAGAGTCCACCAAAGCCTGATACGTATCCTGTTGGATACTCACCAGTATGCAAGACACTCTGGCCCAATCAAGGGCAGTCCCTGGCACATAAGGGATCTGGACCACCATGCCCACCTCCATCGCCGAGCACTAATGCTGGAGGTGCCCCGGTTCCCCACAGCGCCAGCATACCGGCCCAGGCTCTCTCTCTGCTCCAGTGTTCCAGAGATCACTCACCTGGGGGGGGGGGAGACACACAGACAAGGAAGTAGGAAAATGAGAGGGCACTGTGGGTGCAGCGGGTCGGCTGCGGTGGCGCCAGCCCCCACCTCCGAGGTGGGGAAATGGGGCGAGGACAAGGAACAGAGGGAGAGACAGACAAGAGGGGAGAAGGGGATACATGCTGTCCTGCTGCTGGAACAGCTGCTATATGGTCCTCTGCCAGCTCGATGGCCTGATCCAGTGACGCCGGGCGATGGCACTGGACCCACTCCACTGTTCCTTCCGGTAGTCGGGCGATGAATTATTCCAGCACCACCAGAATGATGATTCCCTTGGCATCGTGGTTATTGGCTCTCAGACACCGCAGGCAGGTTGCTGGCCAAACGCGAATGGCCGGCCGACCTCCTCCAGACACAGCGCATGGAAGCGCTGCCGTTGCTATTCCAGGGTGCGACCCACGCTTTGGAGGATGGCCCTCTGGAGGTCCGCATAGACCAGCCAGCTGTTGGCAAGGAGCTGTAGCGCAGCCAGCTGCACCTTGCCATTAGCAGGGGGAGGAGGCATGCCATGTGCTATTCTACCAGCCAACCCCACATCTCTACTGCCTGCTCAAAAAGAGCGAGGAAGGCTTCGGGGTCGTCATGTGGACCCATCTTCATTAGGGTGAGGTTGGGAGGGTCCGCAGCAGTGGTGATCGTGGACCCTGACAATGCGAGCAGGTGGCAGAATGCCTTGCGATCTTCTTGTTGCGCCAGCACCTGGTGCTGGCTCTGTTGGGCCGTGGCGAGGGCATGGACCAGGTTCTTGAAGGGGGAGGACTCCATGCGGCTGTTCCCTTCTGCACTCCATCCTGGGTTTCAGCACCACGGTTGTATCTGACCAGGTGGGTGGAGCACAGAAGCACGGCAGGCCAGAACTGAATTTTTGAAACTATTTTCAGCTAAGCCTTTTGTACTCTCCCAGCCACACACGTCTTCTGGTGGGAGAGAGAGCTCCCTTTCTCTGCTCTCTCTCTTTTTTATATATATATATATATATATATATATACACACATACATATATATACATACACACACACATACACACACACATACACACACACGCATATATCAAAAGGACTGGAAACCAGAGGTTTAAGCTGTGATTACATGAAAGGTGGGGTGAACATGTTGCATGGTGAGTGGTAATGCCAGTCTAATGGAACTTGGGTTGGTTACCTTTTTGAGGAAGGATCCAAGGAACCTGGGTGCCAGCTTATGAGAGACAGCCCTAAGTGGTAGGTGGCATATGGAGAGCATAACTTGTTGACCCACTCGGTAGATGGGTGCCTTGGAGCGATGTTTGTTGGCCTGCTTCTTGGATGCGAGTGTGGACCGAATGAGTCTTCTCCGGGCCAATGCCCACATTCTCCTGCAGTAGTGTATAAAAGTCTGGGCTGATGGTATAGTGGCCTCCTCATCCTGACTGGGGAACAGTGGTGGTTGGTACCTTAGTGAGCACTAGAATGTAGAGAGACCTGTGGCAGAGGAAGGGAGAGTGTTGTGTGCATATTCAATCCAAGGTAGGTACTTACTCCAAGAACTGGCATCCCTGGATGCCATGCAGCTGAATGCAACCTCCAAAGCCTCATTAGCCCATTCTGCCTGGCCATTGGTCTGTGGATGGAAGCTTGAGGAGAGACTACAGGTGGCCCCGATGAGTTTGCAGAAGGCTCTCCAGAACTGTGCAGTGAACTGAGGACCCCAGTCAGAAACTGTATCGGTAGGCAGATCATGTAGGCGGAAAATGTAGTGGACAAGTAGTTCTGTGGTCTCTTTGGCTGAGGGGAGCTTGTGCAGAGGAATGAAATGGATGGTCTTAGAAAAATGGTCAATAACAGTGAGGATGCATGTGTTGCCACCTGAGTTGAGGAATCCTGTGATGAAGTCCAAGACAATGTGAGACCAAGGTCAATGCAGAGTTGGAAGGGGTCTTAGTAAGCTGGCAGGGGGTTGATTGGCTATCTTGTTCCTGGAGCATGTGTTGCAGGCTGCTATGAACTCCTGGATGTCCTTCTTGATGGATGGCCAACAAAAGTGCTGCTGGATGAGAGCCAGGGTTTGGGCGGCTCTCAGATGACAGGCCACCTTAGAGCCATGGCCACACTGCAGCACCTGGGTTTACACAGGACCAGCAACAAACAGATGGTTACGAGGAATGGTGTTGGAGTTACCTTCACCAGGGTCCTGCTCCAGGACCTTCTGCACAAGCGTCTCAACCTCTAGAATGGTGGCTCCCACCAGGCAGCATGGAGAATGGATGGTCCGGGTGGCTTGGACTCCTCTTGGTAGGAAGAGAACATCCTGGACAGGGCATCAGGTTTGCCATTCTTGGATCCTGGGCAGTAGGAGAGTGTAAAGTTGAACTGGGAGAAGAAGAGAGAACAATGGGCTTGACAGGAATTGAGATGTTTGGTGGACTTGAGGCACTCCAGGTTTTTATGGTTGGTCCAGACTAGGAGGGGGAGATCAGACCCCTTGAGTCTAGTTTCATGGCCAGTAGTTCTCGGTCACCGATGTCATAGTTCCATTCGGCTGGGGATAGCTGGTGGGAGAAGGAGCAACATGGGTGGACCTTATTGTCGTTGGCCCTCTGGGATAGGATGGCTCCAACCCCTGACTCGGAGGCATCGACCTCAATGATAAACTGCTTGGTTGAATTGGGTATGGGGAAAATGGGTGCTGTGGTAAACCTGCGCTTGAGACTGGAAAAGGCTTTATTTGCTTCCTCCCCCCACTTGAACTTGGTCTTGGTCAAGGTCAGGGCTGAGAGAGGTCCAGCCACCATGGTGAAGTCATGGATGAAGCGCCTGTAGAAGTTGGCGAACCCCAGGAAGCACTGGAGCTCTCATCTCGAAGATGGGGTGGGGCAGTCAGTGACTGCCTCCAGCTTGAGGGGTTCGATCTGGATCTTTGCTGGAGAGATGATGAACCCCAAGAATGAGACAGAGCCTTGGTGGAACTTCCTCTTCTCTGCCTTAATGAACAGCTTAATCTCTAGCAGGCGTTGAAGAACCTACCGGATGTGACCTTGATGTTCCTTCTGGGAGTGAGAGAAAATCAAGATCTCATCCAGGTAAATGAAGACAAAGGTGTTAAGATAGTCTCTCAAGACATCATTAACTAATGCCTGGAATACTGCGGGCGCATTAGTCAGGCCGAAAGGGACTATGAGGTACCCCTAGTGGCCTGTGGTGGTGGTGTTGAAGGCCGTCTTCCACTCGTCCCCTTCCCTGATCCTAACTAGGTGATAGGCATTGTGTAAGTCCAGTTTAGTGAACACCTTAACTCCCTGGAGTAGTTCGAAGGCTGTGGTCATGAGCAGTAGTGGGTAGCGGTTCTTGACTGTGATGGCATTGAGACCTCGATAATCAATGCAGGGGTGGAGCAACTTGTCCTTCTCCATGAAGAAGAATCCCACCCCTGCTGGGGAGGAGGAAGGGCAGATGATCCCAGCTGCCAGAGACTCTGTGATATAGTTCTCCATGGCTTGTCTCTTGGCGGGGGAAAGAGAGTAGAGACTTTCCTTGGGTGGCGCTGTCCCAGGCAGGAGGGTGATACCACAGTCATAGGGCCTATGAGGGGGAAGGGACACCGCTTGGGCCTTAATGAAGACAGGCTAGAGGTCCAGATATTCCAGAGGCACATGAGAGAGGTCGGATAACTCGCTGGCTGAGGGCTGTGGTGGTTTGGTGGGAGGCAGAGTGGAGTTCAGGCAGAAGGCCAAGCAAGAAAGACTCTAGCCTAAGATGGTGTGGTCAGTTCAGTTTAAGTGGGGGTTGTGCTACATCAACCAGGGTAATCCAAGAATAATGGGAATGTGAGGGTTGTTCATGACATGAAGTTGTATCGTTTCGGATACAACGATATCCGAAACGATACAGTGATTGTCTGAAATCCTTAGGGTGAGCAGGGTGGTGAGGTGAGTGGTGGTGGTCAAGTCAGTGCCATTGAGTGTCAGAACAGTGAGAGGGACCTCAAGGGCAAGTAACAGGATTCTGAGATCCTTGGTGGTGGCAGAGCAGATCAGGTTCCTGTCTGCCTGAGTCGATGAGCGCCTGAAGATGGTGATGCCAGTTGTTGAGAGTGACGATAACAGGGAGCAACGGTCAGTCAGCAGGGGACTGGTTCCGATCATTGCCCGCCAGGGACCCTCAATTTACTGGTGGGCTTGTCCATTTAGCAGGCAGGCTCGGCAGATGTGTCCATGCTGACCACAGTAGAAGCAAGCCCCCATGCTCCATCGGTGCAGCTGTTTCTCTGCTGACACCCATACGCAATCTACCTGCATGGCTTCGATGGACGAGGCGGGAGGTGGAGAGGGGTTGAAGTTGAGGCGGCTCCTCTCTCTCCTCCATTGTTGAACTCGTGCGTCAATACAATTGGCAAAGTCCATCAGGCTGGAGAGGTCTGACGGCAGTTCCCAAGAGACAAGTTTGTCCTTGATGGCATCGAATAAGCCATGTAGGAATGTGTTGACCGGGGCACTCTTGTTCCAACCACATGATGCTGCCAATGTCCAGAACTCGATGGCATAATCTAAGGTAGATCGGGACCATTGCCACAGCTCCATGAGCTCTCTTGCTGCCTCCCGGCCAGACAGAGAGCAGTCGAATGTTCGCCTCATTTCCTCAGGGAATTCCTTGAAGCTGGAACAACAGGGCGCGTCAGCATCCCAGACCACTGTTTCCCATTCCCTGGCCTTGCCAGTGAGGAGCGTGATGGTATAGGCTTCCCGGGAGCATTCTGTGGGGAAAGCCAGAGGTTGAAGCTCCAAAATCAGTGAACACTGTGACAGAAAAGATCTGCAGGTACCTGGTTCCCCACTGTAGGGTTGAGGTGAAGGAATCCTCGGTTTGTGGTGAGAGGCGGTGGCCGGAGGTGAAGAAGGAGGCAGCTGGGCAGGGGTAGGCACAGCTTAGGAGTGCTGGAGTTGTGTGGCTAGAAGGTTGAGTGAGTTGGACAGGGTGGCCAGGCTCTGGGTGATCTGTTTGAGATCCTGTTGGTGGGTCCCGAGGAGGACTCTTTGCTACTGCATAGCCATTCTCAGATGCTTAAGTTCCACTGGATCCATGTTGGCCAGAATGTACTGTGGTGGTAAGATGTGGTGAGTATGATCCAAAAGCAGAACACAGACCAGTAACTCCAATAATAAAGATTTAATAGGAAAAAAATAAACCAAAAATAATCTAAAAAACTAGGGACAAAAAAACAAGCCAGGCAAGGACAAAAAATGCTAGCATAAGAAATAGTCCAGATAAAAATCTTGACACAGAAACATTGTGCAACAAACATGAAAAAAAAGACAAAACCATAGGGCAAAAAACTGTGACAAGAAACAGACAAAAACAGAGAGCAAAAATCCAAGAAGCAATAATGGCGCAGAGATGACGTGAAAAACCAATAAGACATTCTGGCAAAGTCCTCTTCTGAGAATGGCCTATTTATGCACAGCAGAGCAACCAGGAAGTGAGTGTCAGCAAGATGAAAATCCCGTCCCAGATCCAGATTGGCGCTGAACTGGGAGATAATAAATCTCTGTAGTGGAAGTCCGGGGTGGAGCATGACAGTTTCAGTGGTTGCTGAAGCAAAAACCTGGGTGTGGGAGGAGTTCAGAGAGGCCATGGAGAAGGGCTTTCAGTTGGCCTCAAGGAAGTTCTGGCAAACTGTTTGGTGACTTAGGAAAGGGAAGCAGGGCTTGCCTCAGGCTGTGCGCAGCTGGGGAGGAGAACTGCTGACCCAAACTGGGGATATTGTCGGGTGGTGGAAGGAGCACTTTGAGGAAATCCTGAACCTGTCCAACACATCCTCCATGGAGGAGGTGGAGTCTGAAGACTTGGGGGGGGAGCTCCACCCATATCTCTGGCAGAGGTCACTGAGGCAGTCAAGAAGCTCCTTCATGGCAAGGCATCAGGGGTGGATGAGATTCACCCTGAGATGCTGAAGGATCTGGACTTTTTTGGGCTGTCTTGGATGACACACCTCTTCAATGTTGCATGGAAGTCAGGTACAATACATGTGGAGTGGCAGACCAGGGTGGTATTTCCTCTTTTCAGAAAGGGGGACCAGAGAGTGTGCTCCAATTATTGGGATATCACACTGCTCACATGCCCAGGAAAGTTTATTCCAGGATGATGGAAAGGAGGCTCTGACTGATTGTCGAACCTCAGATTCAGGAGGAGCAATGCAGATTCGGTCCTGGTCATGGAATGGTGGACCAGCTCTTTACCCTGGCAGGATTGTTGGGGGGGGGGGTTCATAGAAGTATGACCAGCCAGTCTACATGTGTTTTGTAGATTTGGAAATGGCTTATGACCATGTCCCCCCGGGGCTCTTATGGGGGGGCACTCCAGGAGTATGGGGTATCAGGGCCATTGTTATGAGCCATCCAGTCCTTATATAACCAAAGTGTGAGCTGTGTCTGAATTCTCATCACAAAGTCAAACACATTCCTAGTCAGTGTTGGACTCTGCCAAGGCTGCCTCTTGTCATTGATCCTGTTTGTGATTTTCATGGATGGGCTCTCGAGGCACAGCCAGGGTGAGGAGGGAGTCTGGTTTGGGAACCTCAAAATTGCACCTCTGCTCTTTGCAAATGATGTGATTCTGCTGGCTTCTTCAGAGTGTGATCTTCAACAAGCATTGGGATGGTTTTCAGCCAAGAGTGAAGTGGCTGGGATGAGAATCAGCACCTCCAAGTCCGAGGCCATGGTTCTCTGCCAGGAAATGGTGGCATGCTCCCTCCGGGTTGGGAGTGAGTTGCTGCCCCATGTAAAGGGGTTCAAGTATCTCGGGGTCTTGTTCACAAGTAATGGTAAAATGGAGCATGAAATGGACAGGCAGATTGGGGCAGCATCACCAGTAATGTGGGCATTGTATCGGTCTGTCATGGTGAAGAGGGAGCTGAGCCAGAAGGTGAAGCTTTCAATCTACATTCCAATCCTCACCTATGGTCATGAGCTTTAGGTAGTGACTGAAAGGATGAGATCATGGACACAAGCGGCTGAAATGAACTTTCTCCGCAGGGTGGCTGGGCTCACCCTTAGAGAGAGGATGAGGAGCTCAGACAGTCGGAGAACTCTCAGAGTAGAGCCACTGCTCCTTCATGTCAAAAGAAGTCAGCTGAGGTGGTTCAGATATCTGATTAGGAAGCCTCTTGGATATCTTACTTTGGAGGTTTTCTGGGCATGTCCAACTAGGAGAAGACCTTGGGGTAGACTCAGAACACACTGGAGAGGTTATATCTGGCCTTTGAGTGCCTTGGGATCCCCCAGGAGGAACTGGAAAACATTGCTGGGGAGAGGGATGCCTGGAATACCCTGTTTAGCCTGCTGCCACTGTGACCCAACTTTGGATAAGTAAAAGAAAATAAAAAAAAGTAATGAAGGTGTGTGTGTGTGTGGGGGGGGGGGAGTCAGGAAATACTTTTCTTAGGGCAAATTTGATTGGATAAGACACTTTAACACATAAGCCAAATACATGCAATGTGCATGGTAATATGGCAGCCAGATGTACAGCCAATTGTCTGTACAGTGGTGAATGGGCAATGAGCTATCTAGACTTTTATCACCCCAGCATATAATGCAGGGGGATATAGTTATTGCTCTGTTCATCTGTAAACATTTTAGTTTCCGGAGCATAATTCAAACTATTAGGAATTTTTTCATGAAACCACAGTTATGTTAAGTGACTAGAGGAGTTGTGCCTTTTGACATTTTGGGATTTCTGTGATTTTTTTTATTTTTTTTGTATTTCCATGGCAACCAATTCAACTTGGGAAAATTTGGAGTGGGGTTTCATGTGGGGGCCGGGGAGAATATATCATCTTCTGATGTCTCTTGTTTACATAGAGATTGGTGACACCGACATATCTCAGACATCCCAATGCTCCCGGATGTTCCAGGAGTCTCCTGCATATTGATAGTGGCTCCCTGACACCTGCAAATTAGATATGATATCGATATCCCAAAATCTGGAGTGCAAGAGCAAACAAGAGCGCATGTGCACATAGAGAGGGAGAGAGCCCATCCTGATTGCTCTATCTTGTTAAGTAGACCAATCAATTTTCTGTGTGGGCGGGCTTTACATCTTCTCTCCTGGAATGAGAGTTCATCAGTTAAGTTTATCCAGGAGCATCTTTTCAGTACCCTTGTAAGGGTACTGGAGAGTGCATGGGCATTGGCCTAACTGGTTTACATGTGTTTTGTGAACCTGGAGAAGGCTTACGACTGTGTCCCTCGTGGTGCCCTGTGGGAGGTACTTTAGGAGTATGGGGTTCCGGGCCCACTGCTGTGGGCCATTCAGACCCTGTATGACCAAAGCAGGAATTTGGTTTGCATTGCCAGCAGTAAGTCAGACTTGTTCCTGGTGCATGTGAGACTCGACCAGGGCTGCCCTTTGTCACCAGTTCTGTTAATAACTTTTATGCATAGAATTTCTAGGTTCAGCCAAGGGGGGGAGGGTGTCCAGGCAGATGCAGGAAAAGACCTTGGAAGGCACCCAGATGAGTCATTTTTAGATTCTCCAAGTCATTTTTAGACTTTGAGAAGGCCTTTGATAGAGTTCCATGTGAAATGAGCTATTCAAGCTTGAGGAGAAAAGGTGTCACTAAGGAGTGCATAGACATAGAGCAATGTACACTGAAACAAAGACTTCTATGAGGTGTAAATCAGGAGTGTCAGAGCAGTTTGAGGTGAGAGTCAAAGTACACCAAGGATCACATCTCAGCCCACTGCTTTTCATCACTGTGCTGGATACCTTCACACAGAAAAGAGCTGCCTTGGGATATCTTTTATATGGATGACCTAGTCATAATGGCGACATACATGGTTGAGCTCCAGCAGATGTTGCTAGACTATCAGAACAGCCTCGAGAGCATAGGTCTGAGAGTGAATGCAGAGAAAATGGAAGTTATGATGTATGCCAAAGAAACAAAAGAACTACACATCACCTGATAAAAGAAGACACCAGCTGAAACAAGTGACTGAGTTTAAGTACCTGGGCTCAACAATAGAGGACACAGGTTCCATCTCCAGGAAAGTTCAACTCCGAGTATGAGCAACTTGGGCCAAGTGAAGAGAGATTACACCAATCATCTGTGGTAAGAAGATACCTCTCTACCTAAAAGTAAAACTATACAAGACAGTTATCACACCTGTGATGTATGGAGCTGAGACTTGGGCTCTTAAGAAGAGTGAAGAGCTGTTGCTGGAAAGAACAGAGATAAGAATGTTGCATTGGATTTTGAGTGTAAGCCTACGAGACCAGCTGAGAAGTGAACAGATATGAAAATAGCTTGGAGTAGTATGCATCAATGAGAAAGTTAAAGAACCAAGACTTGGATGGTATGGAACATGTTAAGAGGAGCAAGGATTATATCAGCACTGCCTTAGAGATGCCAGTAGTGGGTAGACGAAGTCGAGGAAGACAGAAGCTTAGGTGGAGTGACTGTGTGAAGAGGGACATGCAAGAAAAAAGGATTTCTGCGCAAGACATACATGACAGAAAGAGGTGGTGTACACTGACCAGAGTGGTTGACCCCCCCCCACCACCACCACCCTTGGGAACCAACAGCCTGAAGGAGAGGATGTTCGTGGGTAGCCATTGAGAGACTGTCTAACCGTAACCCTGTATTAAGGGAAAAATAACATTAAATGATGATGATGATGGTGATGGTAAAGAGCAGTATACATTGTGCACTGAGTGCAAGCGGAGACTCCAGCAAGGCTAACTATGACAGCATAACTAAAAAGGAGAACCAGAAGGTAATGTAGATAAGAGGGAGCCCTCGGACATAAAGCAGCCAGCCACTCCACCATCAATAAGTCCCTTTTACTGTTATAATAACTTCCACTCTTTAGTAAGGATTTCCACTAGTTTTTGAAATTTGGCTGAGGGAAATTCTGCCCATTTAGCCAGAAGAGAATTATTGAGGTAAGGGACTGATGTTGCACATGAAGGCCTGGTGCACAGTCAGCATTTCAAATCCTCCCAAATGATGGGGTTGAAGTCTCTGTGCAGGTCATTTGAGTTCATCCACACCAACCTTGGCAAACAATATCTTAATGGACCTCTGTGTACAAGGGTATTGTCATGGTGGAATAAGTTTGGGCTAGGCCCTATTAGTTCCAGTAAAGGGAATTCTTAATGCTGCAGCATCCAAAGACATTTTAGACAATTGTCTGCTTCAAACTTTGTGGTAACAGTTTGGGGAAGGCCCACATATGGTTGTGACAGTCAGTTGTCCAGATAATTTTGGCCATATAGTGTAGTGTATAAATCCAATATTATTGTATTTATTATGGTTCACATTATCTGTTTACAATTTTTCATTCCCAAGAAGGAAGGGGTAATATTAAAATGACATACAGTGGCAAGGCATGTGTTATAAATCACCCCTCTCATCCCAAGAGACTTGAAGCTCTGCGCACGCATGCCCGCAGCACTAGACAGGACTTTCACTGGACTTTGTTTATGGATTTTGCTATGTATGTTTGTCTTGTCTCCATCCTTGGTTACATTCCTTTCTTCACCCTGCCAGGTAAATTGCTAGGTAAAAAACAACCTACCCATGCCTGAGTCCTTGCATGAATCCCTGACCATTCCCAAGACCATACCTGAGCCTGAATCCATATTTTGGCATCAAGCCATGTCCAAATCCAAGTCTCTGACTCAATTCATGCCAGAATCCTTGTCACTGTATTTAGCCCTACCTGGACCCAAACCTCCTCCTGAATCCAAGTCCCTGTATTTGGCCATGCTTGAACCCAAGTCTTTACATGAATCCATGTCCCTGCATCTAACCCTGCCTAAACCTGAGCCCATATTCCTGTTTCAAATCATGCCTGAGCCCAAGCCCTGCTCTGGGCCATGCCTGAACCCAAGCCCTGCTCTGGACCATGCCTGAACTCAAGCCTCCACCTGAATCCATGTCTTTTTTCCAAGCCATGCCTGAATCAGTGCCCCTGCCTGGACCCATGTTCCTGCACCAAGCCTTGCCTGAATCTGAAGAGAACTCCGGAGGGGATGCTGTTCAGGACTAGCCACCAGCCCAGAGGCCCTGGCCCTCCCTTTTGGGTGGCCTTATATGGAGTAACTTTTTTGGGGGGGATGTTATTAATTGCTCCTCTCATACCAAGCATGGCGCAGGCTTGAAGTTCTGCATGTGCATGCCCATGGTGCTAAATACAGACTTTCATGGTACTTTGTTTATACATTTTGCCATGTGTATTTGTCTTGCCTCTGCTCATTTTCTCATTGGTTATATTCCTCCCATGTCTTTATCTGTCTCACCTGTTGCCTGTTATTTTGTCATTTTAAGAGCAGTGTTTTCCTGTGATCTGTGCAAAGCATTTATGTATTTAGTTTGATGTAGTCTGTTATCAGTGGTTTGCTAGTTTTCTGTTTTGTTTTCTCCAGTGTTTCGTTCCAGGCTAAGTTTCCTCGTGCATTCCTAATTCTAGTTCATGTCTATTAGTGTAGATTTGCTTTTCTGTGTATGTCACTCTGTTTAATAAACCCTGTTTTATTGCAGTTGCATCCTGTCTCAGCCTGCCTTCCATGATGGCAAGTAGTAAATTGCATGGTTAGGGAACTCTTATTATTGTTTCTGAAAAGGAGTAAATCTGCAGAAATGTCCACAAGCACTGATGACTGGCGGTTTTCTCTGCTTACACAGACGGTCTGCACCAGCTATTCGATCACAGAAAAATATAACAAAAATTTGCCTTTCAGTGTTCAAGCAATTTATATTGTCTCCACTGCCCATAATTTGCTGTAAATCCAGTTATTTCACCGCAAAATTGTCTTTGACTCGGGTCTAGCATTACCAGACGCAACGTCATATTTGTTGATCAATTTTCATGCTGGGGTGGCACGGTGGTGTAGTGGTTAGCACTGTTGCCTCATAGCAAGAAGGTCGGGTTCGAGCCCCGTGGCTGGTGAGGGGTTTTCTGTGTGGAGTTTGCATGTTCTCCCCATGTCCGCGTGGGTTTCCTCCGGGTGCTCCGGTTTCCCCCACAGTCCAAAGACATGCAGGTTAAGTTAACTGGTGACTCTAAATTGACCGTAGGTGTGAACGTGAGTGTGAATGGTTGACTATGTCTATGTGTCAGCCCTGTGATGACCTGGCGACTTGTCCAGGGTGCACCCCGCCTTTCAACCGTAGTCAGCTGGGATAGGCTCCAGCTTGCTTGCGACCCTGTAGAACAGGATAAAGCAGCTACAGATAATGGATGGATGGATGGATAGAACTTATCTATTCTTAGCCATCAGTCAGGTGGACAGCTGAGATCATTACAACACCAGCATAAAATAATGAATAAAATGAGTCCTTACCTCTCAGCTCCAGTGATCTCTAAATGGAAAATAAGTCAGTTTTCTGTTTTCTTTTCTTTTTCAAATGCCCTACAGACTGAGAGTTCATCGGCTCTTACAGGGATAAGGGTCATGGGGAGATCTGTCACTAAACAAACACTGTCAGGACTTCATGTCCAGTCCAACAGTCAGAAAAACTAAGGTGAGAATTAGACTCGGTATTTTTATTGCAGGCTGTATGATTAATAAAGGATTTGTAGGTTAGTAAATATATCTAGATGTAAGTTGGTAAATCATTTTTGAACAAAAAGTCGCCTTTACGCACCTTGTGTGAAAGCTGCAGAAGATTCCGGATCAATAAGAGTGAATCATTCATACAGAGCTCTCTCTCTCTCACTCTCTCACACACACACACACACACACACACACACACACACACACACACACACACACGCTACACTGGTGTACCTTGTACTTTACTAAACAGTCAGTGATCAGTGATGCCTCCATCTAGTTAATAGAGGGGTAAAAATGAATGTGAAATGAAAATCAGTGATAAATTATCAAGTGATTATCAATTTGATTTATATGAAGCCGATTTGATTAAAACAGTGATGATATAATGAAAATAGAAATCCATTTTTACCCCTCTGTTTTTTTTAATTCACATGCATTTTCATGACCTCCAATTAAAAAAAAAATCAATTAATTATTCTTTCTTCCACCCCTCATATTTTGTGACCAACATGTAATTTACCTGGAAATGATTCGAGCTTAAAAAGTGATGGATTGGGCTTTTGGACATTTTTTTTTAGTGTGGACTCGGATGTAAACACACTATGTCATGGTGAGCATTAATATAAACCACCTTTACAATTTTTTTAGCCTCTCAATAATCTTCACAATCATCTGCAGATATTTTGCTTTTCATTAAAAATTACTCAGTGAATATTTAAGTGGAGTGGCATGGTGGTGTAGTGGTTAGCACTCTTGCCTCACAGCAAGAAGGTTCTGAGTTCGAGCCCAGTGGCCGATGGAGGCCTTTCTGTGTGGAGTTTGCATGTTCTCCCCGTGTCTGCATGGGTTTCCTCTGGGTGCTCTGGTTTCTCCCACA
>JAPEIY010000025.1:50462857-50473177 GCA_026122135.1 Cathorops aguadulce | reverse complement strand
ATGCAAACTCCACACAGAAAGGCCCTCGCTGGCCACGGGGCTCGAACCCAGACCTTCTTGCTGTGAGGTGACAGTGCTAACCACTACACCACTGTGCTGCCATGATCCTACTCCTGTTTTCTAAATTCTTGGAGCTTGTCCATGCTCTTGAGCATGTGCCAAAGTGTATCAGCAATTCTTGGAGAAAATGATTAAGACATCTAGAAAGCCACTTCAAATAATGATGTTCCAAGAGGGGAACAGCTCCTCCTCACTTCCACCCAGTGAAGATGGATAGCTCAGCACATGTCCTTTATAACTGGGTAGCTGAAGTAAATTAGAAGTAAGCTTAACACATATGTACTCTCATCCTGAAGTTTTTGGGATATGCAGTCTAGGCTTGCGAGGGGAGGATTCTAAAGCATTGTAGCTATGCTTGTTCTTCATTTCTTCCTCTGTGCTATAGTTCTCTCTCAATTACTTCAGTGACACCTAGCCTGTCTGCCTATCTCTCCTCCATATCTGTATCTTTTTGAATATATTACCTCCTCCTTTCAGAATCAAAATCCCAGCATACTCTGCAGAAATTTACTTTATTTGCACTAACTGGCCACTTTTTTTTTTTTTTTAGAAATGTCATAACACCACCATATACAAATACACATTTTGTATTTATTCACAAAAAATTTTTGTTCTCAAAAAATCCTGACTTCTTTATGGCATGGATTCAACAAGGTGTCTGAAACATTCCTTTAACTTTCTGGTCCATGTTGACATGATTGCAACTACTGACACAAAAGAGGTTGGGAACATGGATTCATGCTGTTGTAGATTCATCAGACCAGGCAACATTTTGCGATTATCAACTGCCTGGATGAAGTGAGCCTGGGCCCAGTGTAGCCTCAGATTTTCTTGGGTGTTAAGAGTGGGACCCAATGTGATCCATCATCTGTTGTAGCCCATCTACCTCAAAGTTTGATGTGTTGTGCATTTCTGCTCATCACAGATGTAAATAGTGATTATTTAAGTTACTGGTGCCTTCTTTTCAACTTGAACCAGTCTGGCCATTCTCCTCAGATATCTTTCATCAACAAGAAATTTCACCTGCAGAACTGCAGTCGCTTGATGTTTCCTGTTTTTTTTTTTTTTACACTATTCTGTGTAAACTGTAGAAACTGTTGCATGTGGAAAAACCAGGGGATTAGCAATTTCTAAAACACTCAAACCAGCCTGTCTGATATCAACTGTGCCACAGTTAAGGTTGCGGAGATCACATTTCCCCCTCAATTCTGATGTTTGATACAAACATTAACTGAAGCTCTTACCTTTATTTGTATGGCTTTATGCAGATAATACTTTTTTATTCCTAATAAAGTGGATTAATAATTTTATATTTTCAATTTTAAAAAATGTCATTTTTAGACTATTTGGATATCTGGGGATATTTGTCATAATTTTAACAATGGAGTTCATTTTTATGCTAGCCTAGCCTAGCCTTGAACACACTGTTTGCTGGTTAATAAACTAGTTTCACAACACTTGCAATCTGACGTTATTGCTTCTCAAATGAATATGACAGTTTTATTTCCATACAGGTTTTATCATTGTGACCATGACCTATTAAATAACATTATCTGATTTAATCAGTGTTTTCTCCCACCCAACACACACACACACACACACACACACACACACACACACACACACACACACAAATCCTTAATCTTACATGATAATATATGACTAGAAATTTGCAGTGTGCCTAAAAATTCAGGTTTCTTACAAGGACTAGCTGTTACAATCCCTAATGAATCAGCTCAGCACTTGCCTTGAGCAGATCAGGTTGACATATCCTCTTAGTTGGGTTGAGCATGAGAGTGACCACTTAGTGATGTTTTTCCAATGCGACATATCTTCAGTTGTGCACCACAACCTCATTGGGTGTTTCGGCCATTTATCACAATACACCCTTAGTTGTGGCAGGCCCACCGCAGGCTGATTAGAGCCGGGTGTGTTCCGCATGGAACTAAGTGCTCATTTAGCTCCCCAGTGACACTTCTCAGTGACTGAAGCGAGTTCCTTGATGATCTTCCTCTGGGTCTGCCCTCTGATTCCCATTTCCTTCAGGAATCTTACTGTGGAGCTGGCAATAAAGCCCCTACAGCCCACCTCCACTGGGCACACCTTCACAGTCCAGCCCCGATTCTCTGCTTCAGCTGCCAGGTTGGCATAGTGCAGCCTTTTTCTTTCATATGCCTCATCATTGGCATCTTCCCAGGGGACCGTCAACTCAACTATGAAAACACGGCGGCAGGAGTTGGACCAGAGCACCAGATCTGGACGCAGATTGGTCACAGCAATCTCTGACAGGAAAGTAATCTTCTGGCTTAGGTCAACCTGCATTTCCCAGTCTCTCGCTGCATTTAAACGGCTGGAGTCTGAGGGTTCGATCTTGGTCAGCTGCTTTTGGCCTTCCTGGACAAAGGCTGTTTTCTGTGGGAGAGTACCCTGGGCAGCTGGTGGGATGGCATTGACCGTAACTCTCTTGTGCTCAATTGCAGAGGCTAAGGATTTCAGTACTTCATTGTGTCACCAGGTGTAACTTCCTTGGGTCAGGCAGATCTTACAACCCACTAAGATGTGTTTGAGGGTTGCTGGGGCCACACACAGGGGACATGCTGGATCCTCTCCAAGCCAGAGATGTAGGTTTGCTGGAGAGGGGAGAACATCGTAAGTCGCTCTGATGATGAAACTTAACTCGTTCGCCTCCATGTTCCACATCTCGCTCCAGGTGATCTTCCTTTTCTTTATGCCATCCCATCTCATCCACTGGCCTTGCCGTGCTTGGGAAACTGCTCTGGCACACCTAGCTGCTTCCTCCTGGTGTTGCACCTCCACTACCACGTGTCATCGTTCAGTTGGAGTCGCCTTTTGCCATGTGGGTGCAATTGTTCCTAATCCAAAGCCTCCTTTGCCATATTGGACATGTCCCACAATGTCCTGGTGTCTGAGAGCAGCCTATGCATCTGCCACTGCATTGTGTGGCTTTCACTTCTTCCCTGTTGCCAGGGTGGGAGCAGCGCCTTGTACCAAAGGATCCTGGGACTCGGTAAGGGTCAACTCCAGTCATGCTTTGCCACATTTCTACTCCTCCACCAGGCTTGAGATGGGCAGGGAGAGGGCTCCATTCCCAGACAGTCCCACACTGCTCAGGCATCTTGGCAGCTCAAGTCACTTCCTCAGCTGGGCATTCACCAGTCTCTCCAGTCTATTGGCATGGGATAATCCAACTTCATAGATGGTAATGGGCACATGAGATGGGGCAGGAGACCAAACTGGAAACACCACACCTTCAACTTCCCTGGAAGACCAGTGCTGTTGATTTGGTTCAGGATGTGCATTGTATCCTGCCTAAGTTGTTCCACTTGTTCAGCATCTTTGAGGGCTGCACTGTACTAATGTCCAAGGCTTTCGATGGGTTTCTCCAGAATCATTGGTATTGGCTCCCCGCTGATGCAGAACCTCTCATTGGAGAGATGTCCTTTAATGATGGAGATGCTGTGGCATTTGCTAGATTTAATCTTCATTCGAGCCCAGTTGATGTTTTCCTGGAGTTCGTTCAGCAGACGTTTGGTGCACGGCTGCTTTGTTGTTAAAATCATCAGGTCATCCATATATACCCTGATTGGAGAAAGACGCAGCCCATTCTCCAAATGTTCACCTCCAAACACCCACCGTGATACTCGGATGATCATCTCCATTGCCATAATGAAAGCTAGGGGAGAAATCATGCAGCCCACCATTATTCCAATCTCCAGGTGTTGCCAGGCAGTGGTGCTGTCCTGTGTTGTGATGCAGAACTGAAGGACTTGGAAGTAAGCCTTGACCAGTTTTGTTATGCTCTCAGGGACGTGGAAGAATTTGAATGCCGTCCTGAGTATTTCGTGTGGCACTGACCCAGAGGCATTGGCAAGATCTAAGAAAACCACATGCAGGTCTTTCTTTTCCTTCTTGGCCATTTGTACCTGGTGCCAGATGATGCTTGATTTTGACGAGGTTGTTTTTCACTAGGAAGACTGAAAGCCTTTGGGCCACGACACTGAAGAATGTTTTCCCTTCCACATCCAGGAGACTGATCTGGCAGAACTGGCTGATGGTTGAGGAGTTTTTTCCTTGGGAATCAAGATCCCTCCTGCTCTTCGCCATGCTTTTGGTATGATGCCTTTATTCCAAGCGACCTTCATTTGGCACCAAAGGTACTTCAGGACACCAGGAGTGTTCTTGTAGACCTTACAGAGAACACCGTTAGGCCCAGGGGTTGATGCCGATCTCGCCCGCTTTACTGTGCTCTCTACTGCGCTCCAAGTCGGCGGCCTTGTTTCCATCTGATGTGTTGGTGGTTGGATTGGTGGCATGTCAACCGGGATAGGAGTGGGTACATACCTCTGATTTGTTGGAATAGGTCTTTTCCAGGTGCTCCTCCAGCTCCCTTATGGGTACTTTTAGGGTCCCTGTTTTCTCCTTGACAAAGAGGCCTTTAGCAAACTTGTATGGATCTTTGTAGAAAGCAGCCCTTTATCACTCTTTCTTCTTACATTGCTTCCTTAAGCACTCTGAAAATAAACAAAAAATTGTGTGCAATTTTATATCTAACAATATTGAGAGTTTTTTCTCATGTTTTCCTGTGGAAAACATATAAACATAAAAAATATACAGTATGTATTTATAACAATTGTTAGAAACATCAGAGCTCTAGCCTGAATCATATTACTGTCATCACATTTGTAGTAACCACAATATTATTTGTTTTTTTTTTTGTATTTGGTTATTTGGAAATAACTCAAGGAAAAATTATATATGGCAACATAGTTTCAAATATTTTAAACAATTTTTAAAGATTTATCATTAAGCAAGCATTTACTGATGGTCTTACACACACACACACACACACACACACACAATATTTTATATACATATATACAGTGACTCCTCCGGGTGCTCCATTTTGTGGGGGGGGGAAGGTACATTCCAACATTTATATAGTTAACGCTAGGCCTCAAATTTACATCACTCCAATCGTTTCAAGGAATTTTGTATGGATCATAACCGCTAATAAACTCTAATTTCTGTGTGTCTATCCTTTGCTTCTTTCAGACTCAGATTATCCAAGTAATCTGGTAGTAGACCTTTTTTAGCTGTAGTTTTCTTCAGACAACAGACATTGGACAGCTTGTCCCCACAACTGAGTCACACAGGTTGATGTGTGCAACTGACAGCAACAATTTTATCTAAAATAGTTTTTCCTGCCTAAACCGATTTATTTCCATTTCACATGCATGCAGCTGTTCTAAAGTTCAGTATGTTTGTGTAGAACACTCTCAAACTGCAGGTTCATTACTACACTCTGGCTCTATGTTGACATTTTGTACAGGACTGGGTTCCTCTGATAACAGAAGCAAAACTTCAGCGCTCTGTGCTTTTAATTTTTCTGTTCTTTCAGGATATATCGTGCATGTCGTTTGGTGGGGTTTTTACTGAGGTATGTCCGAGTTGTTTGCTTGGTGCCCAATCTGGGTTTTCCATGTTGAATAAGGAAGCTGGTTCACCTGTAAGAGAATCAAACACTTTCATGAAGAAGCTAACTTGAATGCAAACAGAAATAAAATGAGATTCTTAAACAAACACTTCCATACTCAGAACTTTCTATTTAAAAAAAAATACATTTTAAATACATTTGCAAATTTATCTGGACTTTTCAGGCTTAGATCCTCTCATTCTCTTTAATGTCTTCATTGTTCTTGAAGCATTTGTTTCTTTGTTAATAGTTTTCTTGAAAGCGGGGAGACAGTAATACCCTTTATCTCTTTCTCTATTTGAACAATTGCAACAACCAAAAACAGCACAAAAATTAACCATGTTTAAGACTTGCTTATAGGAAAGATGGTGTCTGTTTGTCCCCCAAGTGAAATATCATGTGATATGTGACATCATGCGCACTGGATCTATAGGAGATAAGCAAGCCATTATGAAGCTGAGAAAAGAGGGAAAATCAATCAGAGCATCACACAAGCTTTGGGCAAAGCCAGTACAGCAATTTGGAATGTCCTGAAGAAGTAAGAAAACAATCAGTGTATTAGGGCAACCAAAGAAAACAGCAGCAGTTGATGACAAGCATTGTGAGAGCTGTGAAGTAAAACCCAAAAACAACAGTCAGTGACATCAACAACCTCCACAGGGCAGGGATGAAGGTATTAAAACCCACTGTTCGAAGAAAACAGCACCTCATGACAGAAGCCTTCTTTCTAACTGTTCGAAGAAGACTTTGAGAGTAGAAATACAGATACTGTACCACAAGATGCAATCCACTCACCAGCAATAAGAATCACAAAGCCAGATTGGAATTTGCAAAGAAATAAACAAATGACCCATGAAGGTTCTTAAACAAAGATGCAATCCACTCACCAGCAATAAAAATCAGAAGGAATTTGCAAATAAATAAACAAATGACCCAGGAAGGTTCTTAAACAAAGATTAACTTCTACCAAAGTGAAGGAAAGGCCAAAGTGTGGAGAAAGCAAAGATCTGATCATGGTCAAAAACATCCTAGCTCATTAGTCAAGGATGGTGGAGGTAGTGTCATGTCTTGGACTTCCATGACTGCTTCTGAAATGGAGTCACTAATCTTATACTGATGTAATTCATGATGGTAGAAACAGAATGAATTCAGAAGTCTACAGAAACTGTCAGTCTGCCAATGTACAGAGAAATGCATGATTAATTGGGAGGAACTTCATAATGCAGCAAGACAATGACCTAAAATATACTGCCAACAGAACAAAAATCTTTATCAGGAAAAAAAAGTGGAAGATTTTAAACTGACCAAGTCACTCACCAGACTTTAAGCCGATTGTGCATGAATTTCATCTCTGGAAGAGGAGACAGAGGATACATAGACATTAATACTTTTTAGTATTAAAATGCATCACTTTTGCTACATTTACTTCTGGGGTCCATACCGCTCTATTTTTGAGCTCCTAATATGGAGACTTTTGGAAACGCTCCTGGCACCATTTTAGTTTGAAACCTCCAAGGTTGTGGTTAGTCTGGTTGGGCAGAAATGGAGATTTTGGAAACGATGGCGCAGACACCCACATTCACTTCCTGATTGGATCTTATCAGTCATTACATATCCTTCCCCGAATCATCATGCTTCTATCACATGAACCTTTTTTGCAGAGTAGACAGTCTGCTTCCTGTTTATACCGGCATGCGCATGCCCAGTGGACAAACAGGATTTCCAGAAAAGTTGGGATATTTTCCAAAATACAATAAAAACAAAAATCCATGGTTTGCTAATTCACATGAAACTTTATTTAACTGACAAATGTACAAAGAAAAGATTTTCAATAGTTTTACTGACCAACTTAATTGTATTTTGTAAATATCAATGAAGTTAGAATTTGATGCCTGCAACACACTCAAAAAAAGTTGGGACAGAGACATTATTACCATTGTATTACTGTACATCACCTTTTCTTTTAATAACACTTTCTAATCATATGGGATCTGTGGATAATAATTGTTGCAGTTTTGCATTTGGAATTTTGGTCTATTCTTGCTTGATACAAGATTTCAGCTGCTCAACAGTCCATGGTCACCGTTGTCTGATTCTTCTCTTCATGATGTACCATACATTCTCAATAGGAGACAGATCTGGACTGGCAGCAAGCCAGTCAAACATACACACTCTGTCTACAAAGCTACGCTGTTGTACCCCGTGCAGAATGAGGCCTGACATTGTCCTGCTGAAATAAGCATGGACTTCACAGGAAAAGAACTGTTGCCTTGATGGCAACACGTCTCTCTAAAATCCCAATATACACTCCAATATCTCAATGGTACCTTCACACACATGTATCTCACCTATGCTGTGAGCACTGATGCACCCTCCTACCAACAGTGCTGGCTTTTACACTTTTCTTTGATAACAAACTGGATGGCCATGCTCACCTTTGGCAAGGAGAACTCAACATCTGGTTTTCCCAAAAACAAGTTGAAATTTAGACTCATCTGACCACAGCACATGTTTCCACTGTCTTTCGATCCATCTGAGATGAGTTTGAGCCCAAATAAATCAGCAGTGTTTCTGCATAGAATTGATGTATGGCTTCCTGAAAACCAGCCATGTGGATGAGAGGGTTATACTTTCTCTTGGTAGTTGCTGTGTAATACAGGATAGCTTGCTGGTGGGTGGGAAGAAGTATTCACCCAAATTGGGTGAATATTCCACAACAAATTTTATTACAAAAAAGCTTTTAGTGTATTACATTTCATACATTTATAGTTTGTATCCATAAAAGCATATGTACTTTCAGTCATTCATCTTCAGTAACTGGTGCAGCCGGAGCCTATCTCAAGAACACTGAGCATGAAGCAGGCATGGACCTTGGATGGGTTTACATTACATTACATAGTATTTAGCAAACACTCTTATCCAGAGCAACGTACAACAAGTGCAAAAGTCAGGTCCACAAATTGCTCAACTTCTAGACAAAAAAGTTCTAGTGCCAACTGAACAGGTGGCAGAACACTGTGTAATATTCTGCTGAAGTACCAATACTCAGCAAACAACCAAGGAAACAAACCAACCACACAAAGTACAACAAAATAGAGAAAAATAAAACTCAAACGGGGCGGCACGGTTGTGTAGTGGTGAACACTGTCGCCTCACAGCAAGAACATCCTGGGTTCGAGCCCAGCAGCCGGCGAGGGCCTTTCTGTGTGGAGTTTGCATGTTCTCCCCGTGTCTGTGTGGGTTTCACTCCCCAGAGACATGCAGGTTAGGTTAATTAGTAGGTGTGAGTGTGAATGGTTGTTTGCCTTTGTGTCAGCCCTGCGATGACCTGGCGACTTGTCCAGGGGGTCCAGGGCCTCTTGCCCATAGTCAGCTGGGATAGGCTCCAGCTTGCCTGCGACCCTGTAGAATAGGATAGATGGATGGAGTTATTCCTGCACCTACTGGTCAAAAACAGGAACTGCGACTAGTGCTAACAGAAACCCATTGGGGCAGGAATCACTCTGCCCAGTGCAACAGACAGGACAAGTAATGATGGGACTGCTAGTATTGTGGCTTTTATGCCAAATTGGGATAATTTAAAAATGCTCCGTGGCCACCGAAATTTTGTTTTAATGCAAATAAATGGAACAAAAGCAAAGGCAAAGTGTAAGGGCATACATTTGTACTGCACAGGACTATTTTTTTAATTATATACATATTTTTTTATGATATACATATTACAAAAATTGGAAGAGGGAAAGGGGGATTATTTAGTGGATAATCTCTACACATTTAAAATGTGGGTTACTCTAAAAATTCACAAGATAGTAGCTTATAGCTTAAATCGTATTTGACAACCCATCCATCCATCCATCCATCCATCCATCCATCCATCCATCCATCCATCCATCCATATTCTGCCACTTATCCGGGTCCGGGTTGTGGGGGTAGCGGCCTAAGCAGAGCTGCCCAGATTTTCCTCTCCCCGGCCACCTCCACCATCTCTTCCGGGGGAATACCGAGGCATTCCCAGGCCAGCTGAGAAATATAATCTCTCCAGTGTGTCCTGGGTCTGCCCTGGGGTCTTCTCCCAGTGGAGCATGCCCAGAGAGCCTCCCCTGGGAGGCGTCCAGCGGGCATCCTAACAAGGTGCCCAAACCACCTCAACTGATTCCTTTCAATGTATTTGGCAGCTTCTCGGCTTAAATTTGTTTGAGTCTATGTTGTTCTTCCCCACAAAATCTATGGGTACAATCTGCTTCTGCACTAACTTCTGATTTACTACAATCTCTATGTGCACCTAATAAATAAGTAAGATAGACTGACATTTCCCATCCAAAATGCATTTTAGCTGAGCTGAGTACTATTGCTCCCATCATCTCCAACTTCTTTCTGTACTCCAATCAACTTCAGCTGTTTCCATGCCTCCATCACCAGCTATCCAGGTGAGAATGGAAACTTTTCATATGCAATTCAATTTATTTATAAATAATAAAATGTGTAAAGAATAACACTAGTATGGTATCTTGGTGGATAATGGCTAAGGCTCCTTTCAATGCAGTTACATATATAGTAACTTAATAATTAACTCAACAGTTGCAAGGCAAGCATGTGTTATTTCCCATCTATGTGTACAGGTTGGCGTCCCTCATTTCGTTTTTACATCAACTGGCCGTCTCTAGTGGGCGCTGTGGTGTCAGTGGTCATCATTCTCATCTCATTATCTCTAGCCGCTTTATCCTGTTCTACAGGGTCGCAGGCAAGCTGGAGCCTATCCCAGCTGA
>JAPEIY010000025.1:50451127-50461148 GCA_026122135.1 Cathorops aguadulce | reverse complement strand
CTATACAACCTTTGTGGTAACAGTTTGGAGAAGGCTCCACATGGGTGAAATGGTCAGGTGACCACAAACTTTTGGCACGATAGTGTATGTCTGACAGATTTTATCTTGTTTACAGTGGGCATTCCCACCGTGAAAGAGAAACCAATTGAAACCAAAAGAGTGAAAGTGATCATCCTATTACCATGTGAATAGTCTTTTATTAATGCATAAGTGTGAGCTCAGCACTCTGACTCCAGTGTTTCATATAATTTAGGTAATTTAAAAAAACTATATCATTTGGCAGTGGGCACATAAGAAAATGTAAAGTTTATATTAATATTAAATGTTTATCATACTTATATGATAAAAAAACCCTCAAATGATATTTATCTAAATATATTACCTACTAATTTTAAACCTGTTGAGCTTCACCAGCAAAGCTCTCAACCCCAAAGGGCTAACAGCATGTTTTGGACCATTGTCCTGCTGAAAAATGAACCTTCAACACAGTCTCAAACCTCTGACTGACTCAAACAGGTTTTACTCCAGAATTGCCTTGTATTTAATGTCATCCAGCTTTCCTGTTCCTTCAACTGAAAAACATCCCCACATGCTGCCACCACCATGCTTCACTGTAGGAAAGGTGTTCACAGGGTGTTGGGTTTGTGCCACACATGGCATTTCCCATGATGGCCAAAAAGATCAATTTTAGTGTAATTTTTAGTGTAACTTTTGTAATGTGACAAAACAGGACAAACACAAAAGGGGATGAATACATTTGCAAGACCCTGTATATGGTTAAAAAAAAAGTGTAATTGTGTAAGCAGGAATTTCATAGACTTCATGTCAAAACTACTGTATATTTTTGTCTATTTTGACATTAAGTCTATTTTGAAATTAAGATTGTTTGTGACACCTGTAGTCAAAAAGTTGTCATAGCAATTATAGGTCTAGCCCATCATAGAAAAATTATTCATATCAATTGCAGTCCAAAGCCATCTTCATGGTTTCTAAGTGTAATCTTTAGGCTGTTGACATGGGGCCATCTTCAGCAGGAGCAAAGTGATGAAAACTCAAACCAAGCATAGGGCATCAGGATGGGTCAGGCAGGTCCGGCGAGCAGAAGCAGTCAGGATCAGTGATATCTCAGGCATAGCATGTGTAGCGAGAGAGAGAGAGAGAGAGATTCTTCAGTATGCTTATTCGCTAGGTTTACATTCATAAACTATTCTGGTTTTTGTCCTTATTCCGAAAAAAAAAATCCTATGAAGCTGTTGACTCATGAAATTTACATGCCTTATGAAAATGAATATTCCCCTAATATTCCCATTTTACATGCAGCCAGGCATACTCCAATTAACATATGCCTCCACGCTGGTTGGTGTACAGTGCATAGAGCTAACCGTGAACAGGCAAGAGGCCATGTGCTACAAGCTGCTGTAAAAACACCAACTGACATATTCTGAATGCACTGTATATACATCCAAAGTATGCTCTTAAAATCTGAATAATTTTGGTATATCCCATGTCTTTATCAAAAAATGCTAAATTCGGAGTAAGATGAAATTTGGAATGTCAAACGGAATAACAAACAATAACAAATGGAATGTCAAATGGAGTGACAGCTGTCTCTCTCTCATTCCTGACTGTCTGCAAGATGCACAGAAAAACAGGTTAAAAGCCAGCCAGTAATTAGACATAGGTGCACCTCATTACATGGTATCTACTGGTTGAACCTGCCTCCTCACTGTTCACAGTGGACACTCAACCATGCCCCCACTACCACATACCCCCACCACCCAACTCAGGCCGGGGAGCCATCCGGCCTGCAGCTGACTCTCCCCCCCACACACACACCAGTGGGAGAGGTAATCTGCCACCACCATCTGTGTCACCGGCCTGTGACCAACCTCAAATTTAAAGGGCTAAAGGGCCAGATACCAACAAATGATCCATGCATTGCTATCCTTCATGCAGTGGACCCACTAAAGCGGGGCATGATCAGAACAGAGGATGAATGGGCATCCTAGCAGGCAGTACCAGAGAGTGAGGACCACTCACTTGATGCCCAGACACTCAAAGTGCTGTACTTTGGCTCTCACATGGAGAGCTTGCAGCTGATGTACAGCACCAGATGCTCTTCCCCCTCCACCACCTGGGACAAAATGGCCCCCAGCCCTCTGTCCAATGCATCAGTCTGTAAAACAAAAGGGACAAAAAAAGTCAGGAGAATGCAATAGCGGGCCCCCACACAAAACCGCCTTTACCTGAGCAAAAGCCCATTTTCACAGCTCTGTCCATTAGACCAGATCTGGCACCCCCTTTTTAGTGAGGTCAGTCAACTGGCTGGTGACGTCTGAAAAGTTAGGCACAAGCTACCTATAATAGCCAGCCAGCCTCAGGAACTGCCTCACCCCCTTTTTGGTCTTAGGTCTCGGGCAGGCCGCAATTGCTGCAGTTTTATCAATTTGGGGATGTACCTGCCCAAGACCCAAGTGGAAACCCAGATACTGTACTTCCACCCATCCAATTGCACACTTCTTTGGGTTTGCTGTGAGCCCAGTGCACCTCAGCGACCTCAGGACTGCCCTAAGATGCTGTAAATGCTGCGCCCAATTATTACTATGAATTATTATGTCATCTAAATAGGCAACTGAATAAACATTGTGGGGATGGAGAATTTGGTCCATGAGACACTGAAATGTCATTGGGGCCCCAAATAACCTGAAAGGAAGGATGACAAATTGGTGTAAGCCAAAGGGAGTGGAATAGACTGTTTTCTCACAGGATAATGGAGTCAAGGGGATCTGCCAATATCCCTTTGTCAAATCCAGTGTCGAATAAAAGTGAGCCATGCCTCACAGATTGAGCAGTACATCAATACAAGGCATCGGTTATACATCAAATTTAGATACCACATTGACGTTTCTATAATCCATACAGAACTAGACTGACCCATCTATCTTGGGAACCAAGACCATCGGACTGCTCCAGTTGCTGTGCAACTCCTCAATTACTCCCATCTTAAGCATAACCTGGAGTTCATCCTGAACCACATTTTTCTTGTGCTCAGGGAGCCGATACAGGTGGCTGCGCACCAGCACCCCCAGGAGAGTCTCAATGGGGTGTTCCATTAGGTCACTGCAACCAGGGAGGGTTGAGAATACATCGCAGAATTCCTCCTGCAACCTAAGCACCTGTGCTCTCTGGGACTGTGAGAGGTGAGCTCCACAGGGGGCTGGAGTGAATTGGGCTGCACTTTTTAGACTTACCTCCGGTCCCAGCTCCGCCCTCTCAGAGATAACTGTTGCCAGAGCCACAGGAACTTCGTCTTTCCACAGTTTCAGAAGATTAAGGTGGTAAATTTGATGTGTCACCACTATTTGATCTCATAGTCGACCTCCCCAGTTCACCACCTGACCTCAAAGGGCCCTTGCCACTTAGCAAGCAATTTTGAACTTGAGGTGGGCAGAAAATGAGGACTTTATAGTGCAAATTCCCTTGGCCATGCCCCTCTGTTGTACAGGCAAGATTGACATTCTTGGGCCTGTAGCAAATTCTCCTGGGCTATATGACTCAGTGCATGGAGTTTTGTTGTCAGGTCAAGAATGTGTTGAATTTCATTTTTGCTTTGAGAAGACTCCTCCTCATAATGATGTCTAAGACACCACGGGGCTTGCACACATGCAGGAATTCAAACAGGGAAAACCCGGTGGATGCTTGTCGAACCTTGCACACTGCAAATAACAGAGGGTCGAGCCACCTGTCCCAGTTTTAGCATCCCCGTGAATGAACTTACAAATCATGTTCTTAAGTGTTTGGTCAAATTGTTTAACCAGCCTGACTGTTTGCAGATGAAAAACACTAGTATGAATCAATTAAATCCACAATAATTTGTACAATTTGCACAGTATGCATGACATAAAAGTAGTGCCTTGATCAGTCAAGATTTCTTTCAGATTCTTTCAGAATCCTGACTCTGGAAATAATGCGGAAGAGTGCCTCCGCAACAATGCATGCTGAAATATTGTGGAGCAGCACTGCTTCTGGATATTGCATTGCATAATCTACTATGACTGCCTAATACAAAGCCATACCCATGTGCAGATTGATCTAATGGCCCGATAAGATGCATGCCAATTCTTTGGAAGGTGATCCCAATTAATGGTAACAGGCATAATGGCGCTTTTGGTGTGGCTACTGGATTTACCAGCTGACATTCGCAACATGCCACACACCACCTGCAGACATTGGCATGAATCCCTAGCCATCAGAAATGGGCCATGAGACAACTTGGTGTTTGCTATGACCCAAATGCCCTGTCATAGGATTATGATGAGCCACATGGAATAAGAGTTCCCTAGGGCTCAAATGCCCTGTCATAGGATTATGATGAGCCACATGGAATAAGAGTTCCCTATGGCTCTTTGGGACCAACAGCTGTGTCACCTTTTCTTTTGTTTGAGTGTCCTGTAACACTTGATATAGCCCATCCTTAATAATACAGAAATACAGAAAGGAGAGCACAACATTAGGTTGGAGGATTTGACCATCAATTACTTTCACTTGGTCAAAAGTGTGCCTCAGAGACTTGTCACATGCCTGCTCCAGTGGGAAATCCCTTCAGGGATTCCCCAGAGAGAGAAGAGAGCTCTCCTGACTCTCCGCATTATCATGCAGCACTGACGTGGATGGCCCTAGGACTGCCTCCCCCAGCTGATGTTGCAATGGGATTCCCCTTGACATACTACTGCAGAACCCACCCACTACTATTTGCTTCATTCACATTTTAAACCCCAGCCAATCGGTTCCCAGGATCAGTGGGTGGGGGAGGCTAACCACTGCTTCCACACTATGCTTTTCTCCCCGGAAGTGAATGGTGATGGGCATTAGCAGATATTTATGTACATCACTATTTATGTACATGCACACACTTAACCTTCACCAATCATGCATTTCTCAGTGCCCTGCAGGCTTTGATGTATGAAGGTCTGATTACAACCCGAATCCACCAAAGCCTGATGTGTACCCCCTTTGGATAGTCACGATTATCCTGTACACCCCTGCTTGATCAGGGGAAGCCTGTGGTGCGTCAGAGACACAAATCAGTAGCCCCACCTCTTTGCAGAAGCACTGATTCCCTGCCTTCCCTCTGCACCTACAGACCTGCCTGGGCTCGCTCTTGGTTCTGGTGGGCATGGATGAGTTCATGTGTGGAAAGAGAGGGGGTTAACAGAGGCACAGACACAGAAGGAGAAGGGAGAGCAGAAACATAAGGACAGACACGAGTGCGGGGAACAGGTTTTGGGAGAATTGACACCCTGTTTCTATGGGGATCAGGGAGGGGAGGGGTGAGGAGAGGGAGAGAGAGAATGAGAAAGCAAAAATGAGAGGGATAACGGAGAAGTTGCAATAGCACCTGCTCCCGGAAATGCTGTCAGGTGATCTTCGGCCAACTGGACCATCTCCTCCAGTGATGCCGTTCGGTGACACCGGATCTGCACTGACATCTTGCTCGGCAGCTAAGTGACGAACTGCTCCAGTGTCACTCGCTCAGTAATGGACTCGACATTGCATGTTTTTTTAATTGGCAGGCATCCTGGAGCTGTTGTACAAACGCAAATGGCTGGCCCACTTTTCTATATGCCAGTGAGCGGAAACGCTGGCACTGCTCTTTTGGACTTTGGCCAACCCACTGTAGGATGAATTGCTTTAGGTGGGGGTACTCCAGCATGCTGGTGGCCAGGAGCTCCTGAGCCATGAGCTGGGCTTCCCCCAACAGGAGCGGCAATAGCCAAGCCACCCACTAAGAGTTTGTCCATGAGTTTGCCTCCGTGACATGTTTAAAAAGCTTGAGGAAGGCATCGGGGTCATCCTGCAGCCCCATCTTGACCAGCTGGACAGGCATGCTGGCCGCAGGGACGACCGCTGGAGCACCTGTGGACTGAATTCAGCTCCAGATCATCTGCCGGTCTTCTGCTTGGGCTTTGAGCAGAGCCTGGAAGCGCCACCCAGGTCTACTGACAGTGCAAGGAGGACATGCTGCTGGCGCTGGAGGTCACTGGCGAGCCTTTGGAGGAGCTCTCTGACTGGTTTGGACTCCATGGCAGTGTTCGTTCCTCAGTCCCGGGTTTTGGCACCAGTGTAACAATTCTCTAACTTGTGGGAAACAGAGGAACTGGAAGCAGGCTTCAGAACAGGTGTGTTCTTTTTATTTTTACACTTTTCAGTGACAACACATATGCGTTCACACAAACACACATTGGGTGACACAGCTCTCTCTCTCTTGTTCCTGGCCATTTGAAAGGCACACAGAGACACAGGTTAATATACAGCCAGTAATTAGACACAGGTGCACCCCATCCCATGTTACCTACTGTTTCAACCTGCCTCCTCGCCATTCACAGCCAATGCTCGACCACACCTCCGCTGCAACAATAACCCATATCAAATTTCAAATATTGTCATTCGCAAAATACTGGAACAATAGTGTGCATAAACTCCAGATTGTCATACTGACTGTCACATAATGGTTAAGAATGGTATATATCATGTACTGAGTGCAAGCAGGATTCTGGCAAGACTAGCTATAACAGCATAAATAAAAGGGAGAGGCAGTTGATAACACCGCCATGAGGGTGCCCTGGGACATGAAGCAGCAAACCACTCCACTGCCAAAAAACCTGAGTGAACACATCAGGGGTGGGGGGGTGCAACAGCATCCAAACATCTAAGTTTACTGTGAAACTTTTAAATCTGCTTCTTTACCTTATAAAATGCTATTAATTACAACCACTAATCTGAAAAAGTTGGGGCAGTTTGTAAATAATATTTGCACTCAATATGGTAGCATGTTGCACTCAAACCAAAACAGCAGCACATTATTCTGAATGAATGAATGAATGAATGAATGATCATGAGGTCAAATTACATCAAAACACATTTAAAAAAAAAGTTGGGATAGAAAAGCATTTACAACTTTGCAATGTTGCCATTCCTTCTCACAACACTTAAAAGATGTTTAGGGACTGAATACACCAAGTGATCAAGCTGTTCAGATGGGGTTTTTTTTTTTGTCCCATTCTTCCTGCAAACAGGTCTGAAGGTATGAAACAGTACAGGGTCATTTTTTTTTTCTTGTTTATGATAAATATTAAAGAGAGAGAGAGATGTGGAGCTATAAAATGCAGAGTAAAGAAATCTCTCACTGCTGTAGAAATCAAGGTATGTCTCCTGGATAATGCCACATATATCGGCTTGGCAAATTACTCACGATCCTTGACCATTTCCACCACTCAGCGAGTCATGCCATACTCGAGTACCCATGCTGAATTTAGCTACCCTTCTTGACCATGGACCAATATGATGGAGCTAAAAATAGTGCAGATGATTGATCACAGTTACACAAATTTCCTGATTAACATCTCCGATTCAGAAGTAGGCTAGTGTAATGTAGTTTCTCACTCTTTGAAAGGAGAACTGAAGTCATTTTTAAACTTGCTTTATTTCTTAATTAATGAGTAATTCAATTACATTTTTGGTTTTAGTAACTGTATATCGTGACTTGTATTGGCAACTAATTGCAATTAAATATTATACTTATTGGCCTATTCGGTTTTTAGCAATGTTGAATTTAGTTCGTTTGGTCCACGGTAGGCGTCAGTTATCCGTGCGATCTTCACGAGAAAACTTGTGCGAGACTTCAAAACGTGAAGTGTCAGCGCCGCCATTTTGAAAACTGTTTTCCAAACGAAATATTGCATAAAAAACGAGTTAAAATGATGATTACTGCCTACTTTTTTCAAACTTTCCTGATTACTATCAAAACAAACAAAACTTCCAGCTTGATTACATCAGCATTCGAAAGAGGGCGTGCGTGTCTTTTGACAACGTTGGTAGATGCTGGTCACTTTTATTTCCATGGTACGTTTTACGTCCATCCTGCGATGTCTTGCACAGGTCTCAACAAATCTTGTTTATGGCCATTGCTTTGACATATGGACTGATATATTACATAGCACATTTCATACACTCATAACGTGCTATAGCAGTGACAAAGTAGCTATCAAAAATGCATTCCTATATTTAATAAAATGAGAAATAGAATTTTGGTTAAAAAAAAATTTGCCTTCAGTTCTCCAATCCACCAGAAAAGTTCCTCTTCTGGTGGATTTAAGCAGTTTCAAACAGCATGTAAATGTTTCAGAATATTTTTTAATGTATTGCCAAATAGAAAGTGTATCTATGTTTGGGTGCATCAGTAGCCCGTTAAAGTTTTCACTAACCTTAAAGTCAAACAAAACCCAAAAATAAATGCTGTTTGCTAATCATAATTTATAACCATTTATCCATTTAAAAAGTTATGAGCACACTAGTATGCCATTTACCTAAAGCTACAGTCATATTACAGCTCACAATGCTTTGCGATGGGTTATCGATGAAAGTGAGGCATTTTGGGGGTGATGCATGGCGATGTACAGATGAGCTAAAAGTTGTAGTCACACAGCAGGTTAATACTTGACCATCACGCCATTGCGTGCTCAAGCCTGGCGCAGCTCAAGCGGCCACGCTTGCTCACGGAGTGCACTGTTCGCGCTCTTGGGATCCAGTCGTTATGGGAAACACCTGTTGCTGATTTGAGTGCAGTCAGCACACACATGTAAGGATGCTGTTCTCACAGAGACTTGTCAAAGTATCTTCATTGTCACATTTGTTTCTAGCCATGTTTATGACTCTGCTTTCTGTTTTGCTTTTGTTTGTGTTTTGTTACTCTGACATTATCTCACTTTTTTTTGTAAATATTATGCCTACTAATAAGCACTCTTCCTGCACTTACATCCATCTACCATTGCATACCTGACAGAATGCTTTGCAAAGTCTCTGTGAAAACAGCATCCTTATACACATGTGCTAATTGCACTCAAATCACCATCAGGTGTTTCCCATAGCAACTGGGTACCAAGAGCATGCACAACACATGCCAAAGGATCCCCAAATGTAAATGCACTTTTCAGGTCTTGGTGGTTAGGCCTTGTTGCTGTGTTGATGAGCCTTCTGCGAACATTCAAGAGGAATGCATCTCAAGAGGCTCAGTGAAGGTTCCCCAAGCTTCAGGAAGTATTCCCAAACCCAGTTGCAAGTATTTGCCACTTAGTTTGCTGAGAAAAATATCGCCACCAAAGTTCAATGTATGTATTGAAAATTTTCACAGACCAAAAAAACACCCATGAAGCTTGGAGAAAAGTCACCTTGCATTGCAGGATTAGTGGCGATGCTACCAACTTTTCATCGCCAAGTAGTTGCAAACCCATTGCAAGCTGTAGTGTGACCAAGGGCGTTAGTAACACAGAGCCATCAAATAAAGGCTTCTAATTCTTTTTTTTTTTTAATCCCCAGGCACCACTGCGCAAGCTCGCTCGCTCTCTATGTATGTGTGCATGTAGGCGTACACTTTTACTGCTTCAGATGGGTTGAAGTCAGAGAAAGAATTTCACTGTGCTGTAATGTATGTCAAGTTGAGTTAGTTTATTTGTATAGTGCTTTTAACAGACCTTGTCGCAAAGCAGCTTCACAGAAAAATAAAGACTAAGCAAATTAGCTAATTTTATCCTTAATAAATTTATTTATCCCTAATGAGCAACCCTGTGGCAACGCATATGTGACAAATAAAGGCTTTTAATTCTAAAAATCTCATCAGAAATTTTCTGTAACCATGTAACAGAAAAAATATGTGAATGAACAGACTTTTATGAAGGCGGAAGCTCACTCGGCTGAATCTCACTGCATATGTAGTACTGACAGATATTAGTAAATAGTAGTATGATTAGGAGATATGAGTAAATACAGGAGCACAATAGAGAGCTTGCTCTGCTATTGTGTCACAGTTTGGTACACCAGCTGTACTTCAGAGAACTAGAGAGGTTTGGAATGAATAATTAAGATTGAACAGAAGATTGTGGGGACCAAGGCCCCGTCCACACGAGTACGATTTTGATGGTTCTGCATAAAAACTTTATCGTTTCGGCCTCGCGTCCAGACGAGT
>JAPEIY010000025.1:50396803-50407199 GCA_026122135.1 Cathorops aguadulce | reverse complement strand
GTGAATGTGAGTGTGAATGGTTGTCTGTGTCTATGTGTCAGCCCTGTGATGACCTGGCGACTTGTCCAGAGTGTACCATGCCTTTCGCCTGTAGTCAGTTAGGATAGGCTCCAGCTTGCCTGCAACCCTGTAGAACAGGATAAAGCGACTAGAGATAATGAAATAAGATGAGATTGACTTCTGTTCAGCACTTTGGTCCACTGCGGTTGTAAAGTGCTTTATAAATAAAGCTGGATGGATGGAAGATTGGCCTCCCTGTATACTGTACAATTTCCATATTTACCACAATTCTATGATCAGAATGGAGAACACTGCTTGGGACTCCCAAGTGGTCCAACAAGGCCTCGTTTTCACTGGTGCTCTAACTAGTAGATGGAATGCCTTGGCAGCTTCCTCCCTGAACAGATCTAATATACCACAACACACAACTCTCAAAAGGTGCCATTTTATTGGTTTAACGCTAGCTTTTCTTTTTTCCTTTTGTATAAACCCGTTTCATAGCAATTCCAGAATCACAGGAAAACTATGATTTTCTGCTATATATATATATATTTTTTTTTATAAATCCAGCAATTCCAGCATAGCAATTCCAGAATCACAGGAAAACTATGATTTTCTGCTTTCTTATTAAAAGCAGCATTCAGACCAAACATTGGAGGAGATGCAAGATGCAAATTTGTAGTAGTATTAGTAGTAGCTACTACTACTGTAGTAGTAGTAGTAGTAGTAGTAGTAACAGCAGTAGTTTCTGGTTACTTTAACAGCCCACTAATTATCCAAGTAAACTGAATTCACAAATCCTTCTTTTGAATTAAAAGAAAACAAGCCAGGACTGAGGTCACACTGGTCATTTTAGTGAAAATGAAGTAGCTGCTTATTAAGTAGATATCATAATGAACATTTTCAATATTCTAAAAACTATTGCTTGGCACACATCCAAGCAAACAGCAAAAGCCAAATTGGCGAGCCAAAATTGATTCAACTGCTGCTCTGAAGAAGTCCCAGATGTTGCCCTTAATTGTCTGCTTAAGGTTTAAAGTGATAAGCATTAAGGCTTTAAGCTACTGTTCTGAAGTGTGTAATAGCATGGGTTTGAAAGTTCAAAACAGGACATACCTTTTCAATCAAGAGCAGTCAAGGTTTTGACGACATACTAGATATGGAGTAACTAGGCCCAAGTTCTATAAATGCAACTCTCCCATGAAAATAAAGTTGGGTTTGATGCAAGTGAAGGTCTGGCCTTTGTGGTTCAGTTCATGTAGGCATATTAGCTCTTTAAAAAAAGGAGAAGAAAAAAAAACATGGATTTAATTTTAAAAATATAATGCTCAGACTTGGATATTAGGATTCATTCTTTAAATTTATGGCCAAAGTGAAATTTGAGTTTACATCTTGCATTGAAGTAGTGCACGTATCTAACCTAATTTCGGGGTAGGCCGAGCATTCAAGCTCGCATTTTCACAAGTTCAGCCTTATTCCCAGCTTTTGACACGTTAACCAACGTTTAATTTATTCTACATTGCGTTTTTGAATATGTGCACATATAAATTTCCCTCCAGATATGCCATTGAGTGCAACTTGCTACATTTCTTTACTGTTCACCATTATTGTAGAATTGTGCTTGCACAAAATAGTCACGTGACAAATTATGAATATTCATGCACAAAAGCTACATCATTCATGATAAATGCCATTCTGAGCAGTCACATGCCCCATTATAAAAAGAGTGCACAGTTATGCAACCAGGTTATTGTAATTTTCTTCTTCTTAAACCATTTTCATGTTTTTCATTTCAATTTTGTTGGTTGCTCACATTAAAAGATGGAAAAAGAGCTGACAATTATTATAATTATTTTACATCAGAAAAAACTGCCATTTCAAAAGGAGTGCTAACAAGGCTGGAGGACATCATACCTTGTTTTATTCAATACATAATAGCCTTCAATCCATCATTTTTTAAATCTAGCTCTCTGCCTACCAGTATTTTCTTGTTACCTGTACCTCTACACTATGAGGAGCATCTCCTTCTCATGGGTGCTACTTGGAAGCAGTCCAGAAAGTCTGTGCTTCTGCTACCTAAACATTATCGTGCATGTTCAACAGGTTTGATGAGGTTAACGTTGACCCTCCGAGTGGCTCTCTCGAAACAACTTTCCAGTCAGTTCTATAGTGGGTCAGCTCCTGATCACATTGTGGCACGTTACCCAGGTGATATTTGCCACCCTTGGCAGTTAGGATGTGTGAAATAGAACATTACACAGTTAAATACGTACACTATCACCAAAAGTTTGAGAACACCTGATCACACATTTATGAGCCTTCCTCAAACTACTGCCACAAAGCTTGAAGCACACAACTGTATAGGATCTTCTTGTATGCTGTAGGATTAAGACTTCCCTTCACTGGAACTAAGAGGATGTACAGACACACTCACTGGATTTTGAGAAATGGAGTATTTCCATTTGCAAATTCAATAAATAAAGACTTTATACAAAACATCCAACAAAATAATTTCCAATTAGAATGCAAACAACCCGGTGAAATGATAGCAATTTGTGAAAAATGCGAAAATAATTCTTTTCCAAATACTTTTATTCCAAATTCTGTTGCTTTTTTTGTATTTTTTTCTTCTTTAAAAGTTTTTTGGTGGTTTGGCAAACCAACTTAAAAGGTGCATTATCGCCACTTGACTGGGCTGGAATGTGGGGGGGGCACACACTACATTCTTTAATGGTTGGGGTTTTGTCTTAGGAGTTTTTATTTCATCCTCAGTTGGTTCAGCAACATGTGCCGCCATTTTGTTTTTCTCACGGTAAATGAGCTGATAGCAGAGTAGTAGAGTAGCCAAATCAGAGCAAGCGATTGCGGAAATCCAGTGAAAGTGGACAGAATAGATTATACATAAAAACAATTACACACAAAATAACCTGCAATCTGATGGGAGCCTCAGATTTGCAAAAATGCGACTTGAATCACATTTCAAACCACATATGAATGATTTTCAGCTATACAGGCTTGATGCATATGATTGGATTCCAATCAGATATGCACATAAATTGGATTTGGACCGACAGTCTGAACACAGCCCAAGAGACTGTGGCAGCGGGGGCGTGGTCAAGCGTCAGTCTGTGAATGGAGGGCGGAGTTAGGGAAGGTAAGTGGCAGAATCACTACATGTGATGGGAATTAACCTGTTTTTGTGTGTCTTCCCCAGTGACCGTGCCCTAGAAAGAGGAGGGAGAGCAGAGGAAGGGAGCTCTCCCCCAACCTGGACGCTTGTGTGCGTGCATGTGTGTATATAAAAGCTGAAAAGCTAAAATAAAGAGTTTTTGAGAACTCAGTTCTGGCCTGCCGTGCTTCTGTGCTCCACCCACCTAGAACTTGTGCTACAGAGACCTATAGCCCAAACCTGTTTCAGTATAACATTCCTGTACACAAAGCAAAGTCCATTAAGACATGGTTTACCAAGGTTGGTGAAGAACCTGAGTGGCCTGCTTTGAGTCCTTACTTCAACCCCACTGAATACCTATGGAATCAATCAGAAATAAGACTGTGGCTACCGAGTGGCTCAACTGAACTGTTTGCCCCATTATTTAGAGCAGAAATGGCTGTTCGAATCCCAATGCTGCTACAAGCCATTGGTGGCCAGGAGTCCAAGACTGCAAAATTACAGTGATGCTAGCCAATAGCATCTATGAGCCCATGCATTTAGAAATGGGCAGAGTGTTTTCCTCAGTGTGTGTTACACCAGCCCTAACGTAACAAGCAGCAGATTTTTTTTTTTTAAAAGCATTCAGCAATAGGCGGATAGTGGGTGTTATGTTCCTCAGAGGAAGCTTCACCCTCCCTGGTTGGTAGCTGTTGTGTGATGGGGAGACCTGTCTGGTGGGTGTGAATTGAGCATACCTGAACTAGAGAGACAACTGGGGGAGGGGAAAATTTTTAAATCCACTCCAGACTTCCTCACCTGGTGTTAGTGTCCAACCTCACTAGTGCTCTTGTGGCTGAATAGGTAAATCCCCACAGCCATGTTCTAAGGAAAATCAAGGGAAAAGCTTTCCCAAAAGTTATAACAGCAAAGGGGAGACTAAATCTGGAATGACATTTTCAAAAAGCACACATGCATGTGATGGTCCAGTGTCCATAATCTTTTTGCCACATCATGCAAGTGTGGTTCTATGAACAATGGATAATTGCCAAGGCTCCCCATCATTTAGAACCAGGACAGATTTGGCAGGAAGGTTCCAGGGAAAAATTACTGTAGGACTACTGTATATCAAATACCACATTGTAAACTTTTTGTCTATGGTCAGAATGTGTGCAGAAGATATCCAGGTGATATTCACCTCCCCTGGCATGTTCAAAGAATTATTTCCATACACAACTACTAATTTCATCACACGCGCACGCACACACACACACATATGCATACACACATACATATATATCACCATTTAGCCAAATTTGTGGACACCCAACCACCACACTCGTATGTGGGCTTTCCCCAAACTGCCGTCACAAAATTGGAAGCACACAAATATCCATAAATGTCTGGATGTTCAAGCATTTAGATTTTCCCTTCAATGAAATTAATAGGACTAGTCCAAACATTGTTTGCCAAGACATTGCTAAGGCTAGCACAAGCTCCCAACCTCACTAATGCTCTTCTGGCTGAACAAGCACAAATCCCCACAGCCATGCTTCAAAGCACAGTTGAAAGCCTTTCCAGAAGAGTGGATACATGGCAGCCAATTCCATATTAATGCCTATGGTTTTGGAATGAGATGTTCAAGAATCTTATAGGTGAGATGGGTGTCCACATATTTTTGGCCATATAGTGTAGTTTTCACTTTTGAAACTGTGCATTATACATATACACTGATCAGCCATAAAATTCAAAACACTGACAGGTAAAGTGAATTACAAATGTGTTTCAGTGACACCTGTTAAGGGGTGGGATATATTAGTAAGAGAACAGTTAGTTCTTGAAGTTGATATGTTGCAAGCAGGAAAAATGGGCAAGCGTAAGGATGAGTGACACTGACAATGGCCAAATTATGATGGCTAAATTACTGGGTCTGAGCATCTCAAATGGTACATCTTGTGGGGTGTTCCCAGTACGCAGTGATTAGTACCTACCAAAAGTGGTCCAAGGAAGGACAACTGGTGAAGCAGTGAAAGGGACATGGGTGACCAAGGCTCACTGATTCACATGGGGCACAAAGGATAGCCCATATGGTCCAATCCCACAAAAGCGCTACTGACAAAATTTAAGCGGACACCTTTCCGTTTTAGTCAACATTAATTTTTTCAGCAGTTTGTGCTACAGTTGTTCTGTGGGATCAGACCGTATGGGCTAGCTTTCGACACCCATGACCCCCTGCTGGTTCACCGATTGTCCTTCCTTGGACCACTTTTGGTAGGTACTAACCACTGCATACAGGAACAACCCACAAAATGTGCCATTTTGGAGCCACTCAGACCTAGTCATCGAGCAATCACAATTTGACCCTTGTTAAAGTTACTCAGATCCTTATGCTTGCCCATTTTTCCTGCTTCCAACACATCGACTTCAAGAACTGACTGTTCTCTTACTAATATATCCCACCCCTTAACAGGTGCCACTAACAATGAATGTAATTCACTTTACCCATCATTGTTTTTAATTTTATGACTGATCAGTGCATGTTCACCAACATAGCTCACTTCTCAAAGATGTCCTGAAAGATGTCCTTGAAGCGACCATCATATGCTTTCAAGATGGTGTTCTTCGTGCTCATGTAGAGAGGCCATTTTTTCTGGATGGCATACTGGAAGCAGCTGTGAGCAAAGCCACTGATGGACTTTTAGAGAGAAGGATCATATCAAGCATTTGAAATATGGGCCATTCAACAAGTACAAAAATGTATGCAAAATGCATTTTTTTTAAAAATACAACTGATGTGTCCAACATTTATACATGGTACAATTTAAAAAATAATTAAAAAAAAAAACCCACACAAATAGCTGTGTGTAAATGATTCATATTCTTGATCAAGTGTTTCTTTTTTATATTGTAATATGTCCTATCAAATTCTCTCAGGAGAAGCACACAAAAACCTTAATTCTGTGTTGGTACTGCCATATGCTGACATTATTAAACAAACAAAAAAAAGTTTATTACTACTTCTACACAATCACTACACTAAATAAATTTCTCCTGACTCTCAGCTCACAGATTAGTGCCTCTAATTCTCAGGCATTGAATTGTTCGATAGTTTATCTGAGTTTTTCCTGATAGCTGTATTTGATTTGACACCAAGCTGCATTGATCAATCTTCATTTGGTATGGCACAATTGTGTGCTAGTTAGAATTTCAGTTTGCAACATGACATTTGGTGCAATCTTGCATGAACTAGACAGGCACTGTAATGCATCTGCACAGACTCTTTGGTTGGGGTTTTGACAGAGCTTAGCCCTGACTGTCAGTGGCCAACAGCTGTGTTTGTTTCCTTTATTTCAAACTCTTCAGTTCCATTATCTCAAAGCCTTGTAGCTTTTATTCAGTGTGTGATAATGGCCCACAGTCCATATAATACATAGCCTTCACGATTAATCACATTTATGTTGCATTTTTATCCAGATAAAACTGATACTCAAACGGCATCAAGAATTAAAGAATGGGAATTTCTTCACATAGTTGACCCCATATACCATACTAAGGAGAGTAATACCCAAACATTAGGAAAGGTCAAGGCCATATCCATGGAGAGATTCACAGAAACATAACTAAAAAAGGATTTTAAAACTGTGTTCCTATTGCTCCTTCAGAAACCAATGGCCTAGCATTTCCCTGAAATTCTCATCTAAACTAGCTGCCCTTAATCATTTTTTAATACATATAGCTAAATTACTTAAACAAAAATTAATACAAGTTAAAAAGAAAAAGTATTTCCCTGACCTCATCAGTATTGTACATGCCCATTCCACAGCCACCCCCAGGGAAATTGAATACTTCCCACTCCTGGACTTTGCTTCCATCAGTGGGAGTAAAGGTGATGAGAAATTTGCCTGGTGTATTCACAACAAAGTCTGTGGCTCTGTACTGTAAACAGTATATATAATTACATACAAAGTTAAATAAATGTATTTAAATGCTTAAATAAATAAAATAAAATAAATAAAAAAACAAGACAAAAACACATGTCTAAGAATACAAGACCTGGTCACCAAAGGCATGCCTGCCAATTGTGATGGGTTGTGTCCAACCAGGAACAAGTCTGGGAATGTTCTTGCAAATGATTGGTTCACGAAAAACTGTGCCACCCAAGATGTTTCTGATGGTTCCATTGGGACTTTTCCACATTTTCTTCAGCTTGAATTCTGAGTGAGATTATTATAATTTTCAGTCTGGTTAGTTAATCAATCAATCAATCATGGTAATCAAAGTTATAGCTAGAAAGCTAAAATATGAAGCAAAATCCCTATACCTTCAACCCTCGCCTCATCAGGAGTAATGGTTGCGCACTTGACAGCAACATTGTACTTCTTGGTTGCCAAGGCAGAATCAATGGTGACCTGGTCATCAGTCTGGTCACGGTAGGGGAGACCCAGGTCAAAGTATTTCAGCTCCACATCAACATTGGACAGGATAAGCTGAGAAAAACAGATGCATGTGTACAGATGATGCAAGAACATACATGTATAAAACAGTGGCCAAATGTCAGCCCTCTACAACTATTTGAATTACTTACATCAAGCATCAACAGTAAACATAAAACAATTCCAATAAAATTCTGCATTTTCATTTCAACATTTGAGTTTAGTAGCACATTTCCTCTAACATCAATACTGGGTATTTTAAACATACATGTGTAGAGTATAGCATTGTCTGAAACCTCAACATTTCACTTTACATGTTGAAGTGCTTACTTCCGTCTGCCAGAGAGGTTGGCAGCCTATTGCAACGGCTCGATTGGTACTCTTTTTGGGAGGTTTTTTTTTGTGGGATTTTGTCTGCTTTTTATTTATTGTTGTGTACTGTGCTTTTGCTACAATGTTTTAGTTGTAGCAATTTTTCTGTGCTTTTCTTTCATACTTTATTTCAGACGACAAATCACTTACACCTGTGAAGAGCTTGTTAGACTGGCGTGGAGCCAGTGTCCCCTCTGCTCACATACCAAAGAGATATGCAGATACCCCAGTCGGGGGGAAAAAAGAGCCAGAGTGAAGGTCCAGGAGAGGATTGAGAGGGATAGAGGAGTTAAGTCATTTTTTTTCTGCAGTCATTATGGGGAATGTGAGGTCTCTTGCCAACGAGGTAGATGAACTGTCAGCTTTGGTGAACAACTAGCATGTCTACAGGGAGTGTAGTTTGCTTTGCTTCACAGAAACATGGCTGCATGGGAATATACCAAACAGTCTGCTCAAGCTAGCTAGCTTCTCACTAGTGCAGGTGGATAGAGGGAAACAGAGCGGTAAGAAGAAAGGAGGTTGTCTTGCTGTCTAACTCTAAATGGTGTAGTCCCAGACATGTTACAGTGAAGCATCAGCACCCCTGATATTGAACTTCTGGGGGTAGGCCTGAGACTGTACTACCTACCACGGAAGTTCTTGCACGTCATTGTTTACAGCCCCCCTAATCTGCAACAGCGAAGAGCAGGAGTGACATCTTTCACACAGTCATGGCAAGACTTCAGACAACATTCCAGCGCCCTTATAATGATCAGCAGGGATTTTAACCATGTCTCCCTCTTTCCTGTCCTAACCAACTTCAAGCAGTACATCAACTGTACAATGATGGAGAATGGGATCCTAGACCTCTTTTACATGAAAGAGGCATACAGCTGCTCTACTCTCCCTCCCCCTCAGAGAACCTGACCACAACCTCATACACCTTGTAACTATCTACAAGCCACTGGTTAGATAACAGGTGGTCAGCACAAGGACTGAAGGTTTGGTCCAAGGACACCGAGTGGAGTGTTTTCAAGACACAAACTGGAAATTATTCCAAGAGGACATTGAGGATTTCTCTCATTGCATAACAGACTACATGTGTTTCTGCGAGGACACCATTGTACCCAGCAGGAGGGAATGCTGCCATCAACAATAAGCCATAGATAACCAAAGAAATCAAAGGCTTTCTGAACAGGAAGAGGGTGTTCATAGCTAAGGACAGAGTGGAACTCTGAGCTGTTCAAAAGGAACTTAAGAGGAAGCTGAAAGAGGCCAAGAACAGCTACAGGGAGAAGATTGAGGCTAAGACAGAACACAAAAGAGGTGTGGAATGGGATGAAAATACATGATGGGAAACAATCTGCCTTCACCTGGAGTGCAGGGAGACCATTTGCATCTGAACTTAATCTTTTTCCATAGGTTTAACAACCCCCACCTCTGTGTCCCAAGATAGTGAGGCTTGGTCTCCACTCAACACCCCTGCCCAAGCCCCTGCTCCCTTCCCAACACCCCCTTTCAGAAGACTCCTGACCCGAGATAACAGCCCACCCTCTCCCATCAGCCCTCTCCAAACCAATATAACCATAAGAGTACACATCCCCCCCCCCCCCACACACACACCTCCTATAGATTACTTTCATGTAACTTCACAACTGCGGATTTGTTCACATGCCCATATTGCAGGGCAAGCTTTGTGTTTGAAAATGACCGTCACAAGTGTATGTGAGTGATTGTAAGCCAAATTCAGCAAACTTGTAGAACTTGCATCTAAAAGAGCAATGTTAGAGACCTGTAGTGCTTTAGATGTAATAATACATGGCGATAAGCCTGGTCTAACTTTTCATTGCTTCCTGGAAAACCCAGAAATACGAAGGAAAAAAAGATGAGCTGCAGTTAAATGGGAAGACCAGATGATCAAGCAGATTTTTCATTAAGAAATGAAGTAGGGGTGGAAATAAGGAAGTAAGGGGGTGGAGTAATACATGCTATACCCAAGCCTAGCATGGCAGGGAGGAGGGGGTATTCCCCTCCCGCTGAGAGGGTCTGAGGGGGTCCTCCCCCAGAAAATTTTCAATTTTTAGATGCTCCCTGGTGCATTCTCGGCCCCATTTTCTTTGCTGATAATGACCATTTTTATTGCCATTTTATGGGCATTTATGATCAGTTTGTGCATGAAACATGGCATAACAATCCAAAATAAAGACATGCTAGTGTAATTAATAGCCAACATATGCAGTTGGAATGTCAGCCAATAAAACATGAATTATTAACTAAACTTGTATTGAAAAATAATTTAGTATTAAACTAACCTGCAGGGAGAAAAAGGCTTAATTATTCATTCATTCATTCATTCATTCATTCATTCATTGTCTACTGCTTATCCGGGGCCAGGTCGCGGAGGCAGCAGTCTAAGCATGGAAGCCCAAACTTCCCTCTCCCCAGACACCTCGGCCAGCTCCTC
>JAPEIY010000025.1:50219092-50232225 GCA_026122135.1 Cathorops aguadulce | reverse complement strand
GTAGTGGTTAGCGCTGTCGCCTCACAGCAAGAAGGTCCTGGGTTCGAGCCCCGGGGCCGGCGAGGAGTCCTTGAGGTGTGAACGATGAGGGTTGCAGCTGAGGTGTCTAGGCCAGGGGAGGTGCAGATGCCTGATCAAATCTATTGAAGAGATTCAGGTCACTTGCCCCTTGCTGGTTTCTCTCAGTCTGGCAGTTTGAAGACTGTGGTTAGATGGGTTGCATTGGTATACAGTAATCTTCAAGTTATGCAACAGATTCTCAATTGGATTGAGGCCTAGACTTTGACTAGACCATTCCAAAACATTTAAATGCTTCCCTTTAAACCACTCTGGTGTAGCTTTAGCAGTATGTTTAGAGTCATTGTCCTGCTGGAAGGTGAACCTTCATCCCAGTCTCAAACCTCTGGCTGACTCAAGCAGGTTTTCCTCCAGAATTGCCCTGTATTTAGTCCCCTCCATCTTTCCTTCAATCCTGACCAGCTTTCCTGTCACGACAGATGAAAAATATCCCTACAGCATGATGCTGCCACCACCATGCTTCTCTGTAAGAATGGCATTTTCAGGGTGATGGGAAATGTTGGGTTTGCACCACACATGGTGTTTCCCATAATGACCAAAACATTCCATTTTAGTCTCATCTGACCAGAGAATCTTCTTCCATGTGTTGGGGGAGTCTGCCACATGCTGTTGGGAAAGTTCCAAATTTTTTTTTAAGCAATGGCCGTTTCTGGCCACTCTTCCACAAAGCCCTGCTCTGTGGAGTGTACGGCTACGGAACGAGGAACGAGGTCCAATTGACAGATACGCCCATCTCCACTGTGGATCTTTCGGTGTTATCTTTGGTGTCTCTGTTGCATCTCTAATTAATGCCTTCCTTGCCTGGTCTGTGCATTTTGGTGAGTGGCCTCGTCTTGACAGGTTTATAGTAGTGCCATATTCTTTCCATTTTGCTGTAATGGATTTAATGGTGCTCTGTGGGATATTCAAAGTTTGGGAGATATATATATATATATATTTATAACCCAACCCTGATCTATACTTCTCCACAATTTTGTCTCTGACCTGTTTATAGTGCTCCTTGGTTTTCATGTTGCTTGCTTAGTAGTGTTACAGAGTCAGGGTCCTTCCACCACAGATTGATTTAAACACACATCATGTGACACTTTGATTTCACACAGATGGATCTTAATCTACTAATTGTTATTACATCAGATTTTAACTGTCGTGCAGGGTGGGCAGCATGGTGGTGTAGTGGCTAGCACTGTTGCCTCACAGCAAGAAGGTTTTGGGCTCAAGCCCAGTGGCCGATGGGGTCCTTTCTGTATGAAGTTTGCATGTTCTCCTTGTGTCTGCATGGGTTTCCTCTCAGTCCAAAGACATGCAGTTAGGTTAACATGGGACAACCATGGCCTGAGGTTGGGCTGATGTGCCCTTGGGCAAAGCACTGTGGTTGAAAAAAGAATTAACACGCTGAAACCTGAAGCCACAGAAGAAACAGGTTTTATTCAGTCTTGCAAGATAGGGTGCGCTCCTTCAGTGAAAAGCATATCTCATTTCTTTCATGCTTCCTTTATAACCTGAATATGTGAAAACCTTGAAACTGGGTGTACATGGAAGTACGTGCAAGCATTATCATAACAGATACCGAATGAATGCAAACTGTCATATACACACACTTGAGGACAAAGTTTTCTGCTTAGATGGTTGAAATTAAATAGACGTTTAAAGTCTTCTTAAACACTTAAATTTTTCCATTACACTCCCCCCTTTTATCGATTCTTTGATAACATACCGTATACCAAGCTAACCATGTCAACTACCAAGCTAATTACAGAACTTCTCTTCACCACTTCTATCTCTACCCTTCCCTTTAGGCTTTAGGTAGACCTTTCATTTACAAGAGAACTAAAACTAAGTATATTGTAGTTTTAGTGGGACATTTCTAGAACATGGCATTCTTTAGATAGGAAAAGCAATGCATGGTGCTGCTAAACTTAAATATTGTCCTACAATATCTCCTTCGGGTCCTCATCATCCTCATCCCCGAACAGAGGATCATAGTCCCCGTGAGGTGACAAAGGCAAGTCTGGAAGCTCATCTGGGTCTGTTTTAACCAGATGGTAACCATGAAGATATGCTGACATTACTCTGTTTATCATAGCAGTTAGACATTGCATTAAACATGGTGTGCAGAAACAAATCAACAATAATATCAGAACAACAGTAATAAGCATAGAAACACATGCTGTCCATTTCCCCAGAACTCCAAGCAGCCACCCCCAGTTATAGTCTTCATGCTCAACCAAGTGCAACTGATGCACTATATCTCTCATTTAGCTGATGGCTTGAGTGATGTTGCCATGCTCTCCATCGTTGACTAGAACATATGTACAGCACTCACCTCCTATCATTGCAGATATACCTCCCTCTTTGGCCAGGAGAATGTCCAGGGCCAGTCTGTTCTGGGTTGTCATAAGTTACACTGTTGTTAATTCTTTGTGCACCCCTTTTAAGGCCAGCTGTGTCTCATTTATGAACATGGCAAGGCAATAGTGGATTACTTCCAGCTGGTTCCAGACCTGGGTCAAACCGTATTGAGCGAAGGCTGCATGTAGGATTTTTTTTCTCACTTGGGTTCTAACTGATGTTCAGGTGAGGGGAACTTGTCACCTTGGACTGACCTTTTGTGTCACTGGGTCTATTTAGATGTTGTCCCCACTCGAACTGTTGTAGGTGTTAGTAGTTGAGTAAAGGCACACACACCTGTCCAGTCATTGGGGAAGTAATAGTAGGCCTAGCTTCCACATAACCAGTACCAGTCTGGGAGGTATCCCATGCCAAACTGTTGAAAGCTCCTTCCTGGGTATAACAGTTGCTCTTGCCCAGTTGCTCTGGTGACATTTGTATGTTTTGTTATTGGCATCATACACGATTTGGCAGAGCGAGCTTGGTATTTTCCTGAGTGGGATGCCACCATCTTCATTGCATACACACACTGGGTACTGTTTTCTTGGAGAGTTCATGATGTTGGTGTCCTGTTCCCTAGAGAAACTCTTATTTAGCTCATATGGGTCTTGCTCTTTATTAAACCAGAGTGAGTGTGTAATGAGTGTGTAAAACTATCATTATTATAATATTTATTCTGGTACATATTCTTCCACTGCCAAACCATGTTCACATATGCCATTGCCTGTAGGATGTCATTCTCTTTGCTCTCCACATGTTTGAAAGGGAATGGTTGGTGTGTAGATGTCAGCAGGATTGTACACACCACACAGCCCCCTGTCACATTCAGAGCTGTCGCCGTGAAGTTTGCATATTTCCAGAATTCATTTCTCTGTATTGGGACCGGGTGTGGCTCAATGCCGGTGTCAAATGAGGTGATGACAAATGGCAGGATGCATGTAAGGGTCACCACCAGGGCCCTCAGTAAGGCCAATACAGCTCACACCCTAAGCAGGTGACGGACTAGTGGGTTCTTCATACTGTGGTCATTGGAGAGTGGTTCGGGTTGGGTGACCCTTCATCCTTCTTGACTTTTATTGGTGCTCCGAGTGCAGGCACACCCATTTGCACTCTTCCCACCTCACCGAGACTAAGGGACACCCCATTCCATCACTAACTCCTTCCGTCACTCACTGTTTTCCTTGTCCTCTTCTTTCCCTCCAGGTTCGGTCATCAGCACTTGCTTGCAATGGATGGTGTGTATCCACGTGGCTCTCTCGCTGACCTTAACAGCCGTCTGTGTAGTCAGGAGGATCTGGTATGGACCAAGCCACATGGGTGTCTCCAGTTTTTACATCGGAAGTCCTTCACCACTTTCCAGTTGCCAGGCTGCAGATCGGGAAGTGCACCTATTGCAGGCTGCGGAAGAGTGTCTTTCACCTGTGTGTGGGTGGTACACAAAACAGAAGATAGGTCTGCACAATAATGCAACATTTCATCTTCACACAAATTTGTTGTTAGGCATGGCATCAGCTTTGGCCCTATTCCTGTGTTCGCTGGTCTGCCAAACAGTACCTCAAATGCGCCAAGTTTGTTTTTTTGGTCTTACCTTCATGCGTGTATGGGAAAAAACAATAGGGAGGGCTTTTAACCAATTTAGTCCTGTTTCTACCAGCATTTACCTTTTTTTTTTTTTAGAGTGCCATTCTCTCTTTCTATTGTGCCCTTGTTCACAAGACAGTATGCACAGTGCTGTCTTAAGTCTATGCCCAGCATCTCTCTTACCTGCTTGAGGGCTTGGTTGACAAATGGGGTACTGTTATCGCTACTTATTTTCTGTGGATTACCCCACCTGGGAATTATTTCAGACAGCAGGGCCTTTGCTACTGCTCCTGCGTCTTGTTAAGATGTAGGAAAAGCTTCTTTCCTCTTAGAAAACATGTCTACTTTTATGAGACAATATTTCTTCCCTTCAGCAGGTGTCATTTCAATGAAGTCCATCTGTAAATGGTCAAATGGGAGGTTTGGGACTGGGTATGCAGCCTGAGGGGCTGCCTGCCCATGGCCTGTGTTGTGTGTGTCACAGAACATTTCTGGGAAAATACTCTGAAGCCTTTCATGAACCAGTGCTTAGCCAATGTACTTATCATTCCCTCTTTTGATATGTGGTCTCGCCCATGTATCAATTTTGCAAAATGTTGGAAGTACCCCTGCGGCAGACACAGCTTACCGGAATATGCACCATACCAAATGCCATTGCGCTTTTCACAGCCCGCTTTCTTCCACTGCTGAATCTCCTGCCAGTATAGCTCATTTTTGCAGGTCCTGCAAATCAAGTGTAGGTGTTAGTGCTGTGGAAGAAACAGAGGTTAGCGCATGCGTGTGAGGGGAGCCCTTGGATGCTGTAGCTTTTGCAGCAGTGTCTGCAGAAGCATTACCTAAGGAAACAGGATTAGAGGCATTGATGTGGGCATCACATACAAAGTGCTACTTATTTAAGAAGCAAGACAGCATCAGGAAGCTGTTGAATAAGCATGTGATGTGTAATAGGCTTCCTCATGGAGGGAAGAAAGCCTCTATGCTTCCACAGGATGCCAAAGTCATGGGCAACACCAAAAACATACCTACTGTTTGTGTAGATAGTTGCTGACTTACCTTCAGCTAATCTGCATGCTTCTGTGAAGGCCACAAGCTCCGCTGCCTGCACAGAATAATGCTTAGAGAGTGACACTGCAGTGAGAACAGACTGTTCTGAAACAACTGCAAAACCAACCTGACTTGTGCCTGACTCGGGGTCTCACAAGGCAGAGTCATCCACAGAAAGGATCAGGTTCCGATTGTGACATGGACTGCAGACCTGAGAAACTGTCATGACACAGCAGTGGGGCTCTCCATTCTCCTCCGTTGGAAGGAGAGTCGCAGGATTCAAGACTGTGCAACGTTTCACTGTGATGTTAGGTATTTCCAAGAGAGTTGCATTGTACCTGAGCCAGCGTGCTGCTGACAAATGTGACATCTTTTGTTCAAGTAAGAGCATTGAAATTGCATGCGGGACTAAAAGTGTTAGGTCTGCATATCCCACATCTCTGGATGTGTCCACTTACTTTTCAGCTTCAGAAATTGCCCTAAGGCAGAGTGGAAGCCCCACAGCCACAGGATCCAGCTTTGCCAAATAATAAGTGACCAGTCATAACTTACCTCCATGCTCTTACAGGAGCACCAAGGTCATGCACCCATTTCTCTTGTCTACTGTCTGAGTAAAGGGACATTTTAGATCTGGAATACCCAGTGTGGGTGTAATTTGAAGAGCTGTTTTTAGTCGAATGAATGCCTCTTCCACCTTGGGGGTCCAAGTAACAGTGTCGTGTGCCTGGATTCCCTTTCTGTGGATAAGAGAGCTGAGGGGAGACTCAAGAACAACATAATTAGGTATGAAAGAATGACAATAGATGCAAATCCCTAAGCATGACATAATTTGTTTCTTCGTAATGGGCTTGGGAATGTTTTGGATGGCAACAACTCTATCCTCACTAAGTGACCTACCTGAGCTAGACATGTTACATCCTAAGAACTTAACAAGCATCTGGACAAACTGAAGCTTATGGAGGCTTGTCGTCTATACTTTTGCAACAAGATGCTGCAGAAATTTTATGTCTCTTCCACACTACTCTTCAGAGGGTGAGGCAAGCAGATCATCATCCACGTACTGGAGAAGGGCAGATCCTTCAGCCAGACAGAGAGAACTAAGGCTCTGCTTCAGGGCTTCGTTGTAAATTGTGAGTGGTTCATAATAACCTTGTCACAGGCTTGTAAAAGTGTAGGGGCTGTCCTCAAACTGAAAACCAAACCAATACTGGCTGTCTGGGTGCACCGGGATGCTGAAAAAAGCATTGGCCAAGTCCACAACTGAAAAATGAGTCCTATTAGGCGGTATCTGTAAAAGAATAGTATGTGGATTTGGGACATTCGGGGCTTCAGCATGGACAGCAGCATTGACAGCTTGAAAGTCTTGCACGAAGTGCCATTCAGTAGGTTGGCTTCATTCAGTGTGTTTCTTAATGTGGGAGATAGGAGTGTGCACAGGGGAGTTTGGACAATCTACAATGGCTCCTGCTGCTTTTAGGAAGTTGAACATGAGCCTAATGCCCTCTATGACCTCAGGTTTTAGTGGATATTGGCTTTGACATGGTCTAAAATCTGATTTTAGGGTGATCACCACTGGTTCTATGCCTTTTATGAGGCCTACATCATGTTTGCCTGTGCTCCCTTTATAGCTGAATATGTGAAAACCTAGAAACTGGGTGTATGTGCAAGTACATGCAAGCATTATCATAACATCCCAAATGAATGCAAACAGTCACGTACACACACACACACACACACACACACACACACACACACACACACACACACACACACACCAGGGCATTTTTTTCTGCTTAGATGATTGAAATTAAACATTTAAACTGAGATGTTTAAAATCTTCTTAAACACTTAAAATTTTCCACTACAGCACCTAATTCCCAACTGCTCCCAGGGCGGTGTAGCATAGCTGCCCACTGCTCTAGGTGTGTGTGTGTGTGTGTGTGTGTGTGTTCACTGCTTCAGATGGGTTAAATGCAGAGGAGAAATTTCACTGTGTGCTTAAGTATGTGCTTGAGTGTACATGTTATAAAGGCTTCTTGCATGTGTCTTATGAAATTAATTGTTTGGACCAGCTATCATTTAGGGTTTTCGTACAAAAGATTTCTGTTTTTTCATCTTTTTTTTTGTTTAGTCACAAAAAAAAAATTGTACCTTTTGAATTGGTAGACATGTGTAAATCAAATGGTGCTAACCCCCCCAGAAATCAATTTTAATTCCAGCATTTAATGTCAAAAACAGGACAAATACCAAGGGGGATGAATACTTTTGCAAGATATACACACACACACAATTTCAAAATTAATTACATACTTAACTATATAACTACAAAGATCACTACTGACAAATAATATATTAAATTCTAGTTTTTAAGCCAGAATTCTCCTTTAATGACCCACCTAAGGAATGTTTTTACAGTGTCCAGTCAACCACCTTTGCTGTTTGTTATTCTTCATGGTTCCAATGCTTTTGGAGTATTCATGCCTCTCAGCAGTCCAATGACAGCATCTGTAGTTATCAATTCAATATTATGTATTTTTTTCTGGCCCCACTGCAGCCCCCAGTATACAACAAACTAAAGGCACTTGACATTGAAGATCCATTTGGTTCCATTTTAATGCTTTGTTTTTCCTTATGATGTTATTTTGGGAACATATGAAGTACTGTAAGATGGTTATATTACAGGTTTGTCATAGCATGTGCTTTTGAAACTTCTCACTTGTGTACCCACTTTTTAAGGATCGAAAGCATAATGCTTCATCCTTTAATAACCCTCTGGGGTCTGAGGGTATTTTCTGACACACTAATGATTTTGGTATGCTCTGATTTTGTTGTCAATTTCAATAAATCTAAGCAGTATTTTCAAAGTTATATGACTTTTTTTGTATTTAGCACAAGTTCAGCTACAATAATATCTATGTAGTAGATGTGTCATGATTATACTTAGAGAAAAAGACAGATAAATAATGTTATAAAATGCAGTTTTAGAACTGTGTTGGAATGTGTGGAAAAACCAAAACAAAAAACATGACCATACCCATTCTCTCAAACCATTTTGGTCACTTGAGGTGATTTTGTTCAGTCTTAGGAATGTATCAAGCACAAAAACTTAAACCTGCTCCACTGATTTGGACAATTAACTGGCAATCAAAACATGTATGTTCTATTGTTTTGGGATAAAGGGTTGGCAGTGGGAGGGGTATTCAATGAGAAGTGTAAAAAAATTTCATTCCATTCAATAAGAAGATTGAAAACCGCTCCCACTGCCAACTCTTAATCCCATCAGATTAAGTCTTAATCCCATCAGGTCAAGTCACAAATGGGTAAGGTAATGATTTTTCACATATTACAGCACAGTTCTAAAACTACTTTTTACATCAGCCTCATTTATCTGCTATTTGACTTTATTTTGATATTTGACTCGATCCAGTGTGTCTTGAAATTACCTCTTGTACTGTTTTACTCAGTTTAGAGCCACAATTAACTCTGTTATTCTGTTACACAATTACTCTGTAATTTTGCTCCCACTCCAACTCCAATTTTTGCACAATAAACTCAAAATAGAGCAAAATTAACAATTTTTGAGGAAAATACTTTTAACTCTGGAAAAATTGCTCAGTCACTTTTCCTGTGTGTGCATGCATATTAACCGATCTGCTCATAAGAAATAGGATAAATATTTACACTTATTGGAGTTGATCTTTGGCTGGATTGAGTCGAAGTAAAAAAAAAAAAAAGGTACCGTTCATCAGTGTTGCAGTTCTCAAGATTGAATTGAATCGCTGTCCTGAATCATGAATTGAATCATGAATTGTATCACTGTCCTCAAATTGAATCGCTGTCCTGAATCATCTGAAACATATAAAATCTGCCTGCCATCTCACAACAAGTTTTACCTCCAAATAACCTAAACTATGTCTGACAAATTTTATCCTGTTTGCGGTGGCTGTTCCCATGGCAAAAGAGAGACCATTAAAGAGTGAAAGTGATTATCATGACATTACCATGCGAATAGTCTTTTATGAATGTGTAAGTGCACACTCAGCACTCCGACTCTGGTGTGACTGAGTAAGGTGACAAGTTTTATGTTTCATCTAATTTAGGTAATTTAAAAACTATAATATTTGACAGTGGGCACAGGAAAGCATAAAGTAAAACATTTGTCAATATGTTTGTCATGCTTATATGATGAAAAACTCATGAAGATATTTATCTAAATGCATGACCTACTCATTCTAAACCTGTTGAGCTTCACCCGCAAAGTTCAACCCCAGAGGGTTAAGTCCACCTTTTTATGTTTGTGTGAACATATCACAAGCCTCTTTTGTGTGGTCTTTACCACAAAAGAAGCAAAGCTTTGCCTTCAATGATAGCTACTTATAAACTGCTTGTGTTTTGTTTGTGTTGTCTTGTTCTGGGAAGTTTGTTATTGTCATGGTAAAACTGCTCCTTCTACTGGCAGATTTGATGTTAGATGTTCGAGTTAGTTTCTTTGATCTGGTAATCAATTTATTGTTCGGGACTAGTATTTCATCAAAAATTGGGTTCAGGACAGTTTGTGTTTGATTTTCAATTAATTCCAGAAGGCCTTTCCTTACTCTGTGGTTGTGAATTTCTTTGTAAGTGGCAAGCAGCTGTTCTTTATTTGTCATCCAATTTAAAAAAAAGTAGTTTTGACCCAGTAATTTTTAAATTAGTTGAATTTTCCAGTTTATCCACAAAATCAACTTCCTGAATTGTACTATAGCAGCATCTTAAATAGAGTACATATAAATAGGACCATCCTCTGCCCTTATACCAGATCATTTAATGCTTTGTCCATTAATGCTGATGCTTTTGCACCATGCATTGTGTTTTCAAAATTCTATTCTCATCATTCATTTGTATCTTTTCATTTGGATTCATATGCAAGCAACTGCATACTTGCATACTATCTGTTTTGTTTTCTATCTTGTTCAAAGGCCTTCATAAAAGATCTGCACTGAAGAGGATGTCCATCAAAAACAGGAATTTCTCTTACTGGAGGAAGATATAGCTTTTATTATTTAATTTACCCTTCTCATGACATCCTCTAGTATTTAATTTACCCTTCTCATGACATCTACAGTACATGCACATCGTTGAGTGTTGCTGAACCTCTATTTTGATAATGCCTTTTTACTTCTGTTTTAATGAGAGGTATTAATAGATCATGTTCACAATTTTTTGTCTTTTGTGTCATTTGAATGTTTGAACTGAAATGTTGCAATATCTTTGTATTTAATGTATATCTCTTTTGGTAGATATTCATAGCTAATTTCTGGGATTTTCTTTTGCTTTTCCTGCAGTGCTTCAGATTTCACTAAGACCTTGAGTTTAGCTGTCACACCCACTGCCCATTCTCCATCTCCGGCAGGTTCATGTACTCCACTACATGCCTTGCACCACTCTTCTCAGCATGCACCTCACTGCCCCCATCACCTGAGTATTAATCATGGAGATCTGTTCACAGTCACAGACACTCTACTTAAGGACTCTGTGCACACACACAGATTGAGCTTGCTCATACTGTTCATACCAAGCCGTTTGTTTATCTTACCAGTTTCTAAGTGTGTGTGACCTGTTTTGCTTTTGACTCTGTATTTTGGATCTAGTCCAAGTTATCCTGCTTGTGCCCGAGTTTACCTCTGCCTGTTTTGACCATGATTCTGCTCACTGTTTTGTATTTACTTGCCTGATTAAACTTCCTTTAAAACCACCTCTAACTGCACTTGCATCCCCTCATCTTGTGCTTGGTTCTTGTGACCGAATACTTTGCCATGATGTGGACACAGCAGAGAGAGAGCCTGTGCAGTACTCTTGCCAACTAGGGCTAACTCATGAGTGAACAGCAGCAATGTGTCCATGCTATGGAGGAGAAGCTCACGCAGCTAGCGATGCACTCTTGCAGGTGTCTCTGCCTCGCTCCACACAAGTACCACATCAGACCCATTCAGTCACCATGAGCTTGCTGATCACTTGTCCAAACAAGTTTGCTGGGTATACCACCCAGTGCCATAGTGTCTTATTCCAGTGATCACTGTATTTTGCAGCCCAAGAAGGAGCTTGTGATCATGACAGCGTGGCTCAGTTCATGAACTTAGTCACAGGCAAAGCTCTCCAGTGGGCTACCGCTTTCTAGGAGCAGGGTGGCAGATCCATACTAACTTATGAACTTTTTTTTTTCGATGTACAGAAGTCTTTGATCATGCTCCAGAGGGGAAAGATGTCAGTGAAAGTCTCCTGGCTATCTACCAAGGATCATGCTGCATGGCTGAGTATGCATCTTGAGGTCTGCACTTTATTAGCAGGGGGAATGAGCCAACCCTGAAAGCCATCTTCTGCCAAGGGCTCAATGCTGACATCCTCAAAGAACTCACCTGCCCTGATGACGAGGTCACCCTGGATGCACTTAGTGAGCTTGCCATCCACCTTGATCACTTCATCCAAGGCTGGTCCAAGGTGCCATGTCTCACCATCTCACCAGCTCCATTAACCAACCCTGAATCCATGCAGATTGGCTGCACATGGCTCATCCTCACAGAGAGAGATCGGTGACGATGTAAGCACCTCATATCTAGCTGCCTACAGCACCACAAAGCTCCTGTCAAGGAGGTAGTGAGAGAGAGAACACTTGACATATCTCAACCATCCCCAGTGAGTCAGTTTCAAGATGACAAATCCTTGATGTTGCAAGTGAAAATAGAACTCTCAGGTTCCCAGTTGTTTTCACAACCTTGATGGACTCTGGAGTGTCCACAAGCTTCATCGATCAGCACACAGCAGAACAACTTAAAATCCCTCTCCTTCCTCTTGCCACACTTTTGCACATTTGCACCACTGATGTGGGACCCATAGGCACTGGAATAGTGACCCACAATGACCATCATAAAAATGGTATCTGCTGCCATCTGGCGAGGCACACCGCAATACAGATATGAGTAGGGAATCAAACTCTCATGGTTACCAGAGGGCCAGCCCCCCCCACACACACGCACTATAACCCTAGCTGTGTAATAGGCGAGAGGCTGAAGGCTACTGAAATGGAGATCGCCACTGCCTGATGTGCCTTGTGGCATGGGAAGGACTTTGATACATTGTCAACATCGTGATTTACTCTCTGTCCCATGAAAGCCATGTCTCTTAGGTGAAGCAAGTTCTCTCATGTCTCCAGGCTAACCAACTTTATGTGAAGAGTGAAAAGTGCAAGTTCCATATGTCCACAGTCACCTTCCTAGGTTACATAATCAGTCCTGAGGGAGTTGCTATGGAGCCATCCAGGGTCTCCGCATTCATGGTTTGACCCATTCTTCAAAGTCTCAAGGATCTGCAGTGCTTTCTGAGCTTTGCAAATTTCTATCAGTGTTCCATTCATGGCTTCAGTACCATTGCTATGACCCATCAGGTGCCTCCTCAAGAAGGGAGCCAAGAAGCTCATGTGGAACCCGATGGCAGAAGCAGTGTTCTCTGCCCTCAAGACTACATTCACTTCTGTACCCATCTTGAAACACCCTGACCCAACTAAACCTTTTGCAGTTGAGGTGTGACTTCAGACACGAGTGGGTGTGATTCTATCACAACATTTTGGTGAAAAGTCCAAATTGCACCCAGTGGCCTTCTTTTCCAAGAAACTATCCCCTGCCAAACAAGACTATGGCATCAGGACAGATATAGGGAACTGCTGGCCATCAAGTTGGTACTGGAGGAGTGGAGACATTGGCTAGAGAGCATGAGCCACCTGTTCACTATTTTCACTGACCACAAGAAGCTGGACCACCTACAGTGGTGCTTGAAAGTTTGTGAACCCTTGAGAATTTTGTATATTTCTGCATAAATATGACCTAAAACATCAGATTTTCACACAAGTCTTAAGTAGATAAAGAGAAACTAGTTAAACAAATGAGGCAAAAAAATGATATTTGGTCATTTATTTATTGAGGAAAACGATCCAATATTACATACCTGTGAGTGGCAAAAGTATGTGAACCTCTAGGATTAGCAGTTAATTTGAAGGTGAAATTAGAGTC
>JAPEIY010000025.1:49901761-49912110 GCA_026122135.1 Cathorops aguadulce | reverse complement strand
TTGTTTAATTTATTACTTGTCCCCTGTCTGTGTGTCGCTGTGTATGCCCAAATTGTGGGTCCGACGGAGAAAACATCTGTCCTGAATTACCAACAAATGGTCCTGGAAATGTCCTGGAAAATGATTTTTAAATAAGAGTGGGAACCCTGGTGTTTAATTCTTTTTTCCACCACATTAATGAATTGCAATTTCAATGTCATTGACACAGCAGATTCAATGAATGAAAAATATAGTTGTTGAGGTGCATTCCAAACATATTTGTGAACCATATATTTACTTCTGACTTATTTTATTAATTTGTGGATCTCATTTTATACTTGCAAATCAGTTTGTTTGTTATTTATTTATTTTATTTTATTAATTAATTGGTTTGTTTCAAAAATTATGCAAAAATACTCTCATATTACTCTGAGTTGTGAATAATTTTAGTTATCACTATAAGTGTGATGCTCAGAAGCTATTCAGACAGGCTTAGACTCCTCATTATAGCAATAGAGATAAACTTCTGCACCTGTTGTGCTTTTCTACTAATTAAACCTAAGGGTTAAGTGGAGACTTGCCATTGTGCTTTCAGGTTTAATTGTTTGTAATGTGTTTTGGTACAACACATGGTGATATATCATTCTCTTTAGTTAACTATCTTTAAAAATTTCTGTTTTTGTTGTCACCAGGCATAACTTTCATTTTAATCTTATTTTGTTGTAGGTTGGAAGAAGATAAAATGAACCAGTCACAGAAAGCTTGGTTGTCCTGCAGATTTCTCCTGAAGTGCACATGTTTTGCCTTTTGTCTGACTTTTCTTCCTGGTCTGTCCTGTGGAAAACTTGTTTGTTACTACTGTCCAATGCAGTTGATTAACAAACCATGTAAGCATGTTTTGACTGAATGCCTACCAGGACAGCAGTGTTTCACTGCAAATGGGCATTATGGAGATTACAGCGGGGTCTTTATCAAGGGTTGTATGCCAGAGGATAAATGCCTAAAGAAAAGTGATCATATCGTCTATGGGACCAACATCTCCTTAACTTACCATTGTTGTGTTTATGATTACTGTAACTCAGGCCAGCACTGGACCTGCAGCCATGTACTGCTTGAAATGATGGTAGTTGCTTTGGCTGTTTTCTGTGGTTAAGTTAAGATTGATTAAGATCTGATATAGCATTCAGTAGCAATATTTTGAATGAAAAGGGTGTGTCTTGTTCAAATATGTCCAGTTTTACTCGGCCATGGATTATTACAAAAATAAAATTGGTTCAGATGCTGGAATCCAATGTTATGATCTGGCCATAGTTCTATTTGTTTTGATTTCTGATAAATTCATGAAAATGAACATACTAATACATTTTTAAATGTTGGACAGTTCTTTATTTCCATGGTATAGACAAATATCTATAGCTACACACACACATAGTGACCATCAAAGACTGCATTCACAAGGACTTTTTGGTATCCCTCGAAAAAAGTGATTCGATGTGTTGCTGGTGCACTTTATTTAGAATCCTTATGGCTTTTTAGTTGTAGCTCTGAAGCAAGGTTGCATGTAGCAGTTTGCTACCATAAAGGTTCTCAGTAGAACACTTTTTTTTTTTTCAAAGCTGAGAACACATTTATCCAGTGAAATCCAGAAGAACCACAGAAGAACAAGATTTTGTAAGAGTATACAACTTTGATTACGTGCTGACAACTTTTATATAGTTTGTTTCATTTTTCTCAAAAGCAACATGAACGACTGACATACAGTGAGGGAAGATACATATTTACACTTTGTTTTTGCTATGTTATATACTTCCACTGAATATATCCACTTCAAATTTACACACCATCTTGACATGGTACCTACTTTATAAATGTAGAAAGAAAAAAGTTTAAAATCTTGCATGGCACACCTATATGGGGATGATAGGTTTTGGTTTCATTGTAACTTAATAGAACAATTGTCATTATAAATGTATATTTTTGACAACTTAAAATAAAATTAAATTTTTGGAATATTGAAATGAATTTCAGACTTTCTTAGGATTTGCTATATCTACTTTTTTTCTTTAAATGACCATGTGCACTTGACCTGGTATGGATGCCACAAGATCCATATAAGATCAAATCCATTGTGTTGTCTGAACAAATGCTTCAGTAATGCATGAGGAAAATCTGACCTAAATCTGAGCATTTAATATGGCCAATATCACACTTCAGCTTGTACTTAGAGACCTTGAAATAGTGCAAAATTTTGAATGTGTAATATTCAGGTTATTAAATGTTTATCTTTGTTTTCAATGTGGTCTCTGACCTTTGAACGCGTGTTTGTTTTATACACAGATCAGCCATAAAATTAAAAACACTGACTGGTAACGTGAATTTACATTGATTGCTGTTACAATGGCACCTGTCAAGGGGTGGGATATGCCAGAGAAGAGTCAGTTCTTGAAAGTGAGGTGTTGGAAATAGGAAAAAAATGGGTAAGTGTCAGGACCTGAGTGACTTTGACAAGGGCCAAATTATGATGGCTAGATGACTGGGTCTGAGCATCAAAATGACACATCTTGTTGGGTGTTCCCAGTATGCAGTGGTTAGAACCTACTAAAGGTGGTCCAAGGAAGGATGACTGGTCAACCAGCGACAGGATCATGGGTGGCCAAGATTCATTGATTCGCATAGGGCATAAAGGCTAGCCTGTATGGTCCAATCCTACAGAAGTGCTACCATAGCATAAACTGCTGAAAAAGTTAATGTTGACACGTTTCTGTTTTAGCCAGCATTCAAATTTTCAGCAGTGTGTGCTACAGTAGCTCTTCTGTGTGATTGGACCATATGGCCTGACCTTCATACCTCATGCGAATCAGTGAGCCTTGGCCACCCATGACGCTGCCCCTGGTTCACTGGTGATTATTTTCTTGTGTTGAAAAATATAACTTTATATATTTGCACCATCATGGCATGTTCTTTAAATCCTTAGACACAAAAAAAATGCAATTTAATCAACAACGCTTTCATTTTGAACTGGTTTGCCATTTTGACAATGCATGTCAAGTCAGCAGGAAAATATTGGGAGGGACATCATCGGGGTGAAATATTGGGAAATATGTTCTGGTCTGCAATGCATTTTGTATAAATAATTCAAAGTTTTTCAACACGGGAAGAGTAACTTAATATCTTCAAGCCAAGGTGTGATTTTCTTTTTATTATATAGACACATTCACAAACAGTACTCAAATTTATCAAAATTCATTGATATTCTCACGAGTGACATTGAAAAATAGAACACACAGTTGTGGTTCTCTCTGTATCGGATGTAGTTCATATGAAATATGAGTGGCATATTTCCCAGGAAAATACTCATGTCGATATAATATAGAATAATTTTGAAATGTCTACACACACTTTCCTCTGTAAATATTGTCTTTTAAATATAGTTTATGTTCACAAATACATAGTTTTCTGTCTATGTGTAAACTTGAAGAGGAACTATGCACTGGATGTATATTAAATAACAAAAACCTCCCCTTACTGTATCCACTTGTGTACACTGTCAAGTTCAATGGTGAACTTTAACAGACTACAGAGTAATTTTTACAGTGGCATGTGTTGATGTGTCAGTGCATCACTCTCATTGAAATTAATGGTAGTGGTGCATTTTTATGGATGTGTTCCTTGTGAATGCTATTTAACCCTCACTTCTGCCTAAATATGATTTGCAAAAGGAACAGTTATAGGGTGGGAGGTCATCACAAGTGGTTAAGATTGGTATGCTAGTTTTCTTGTAACAGACAAAAATACCATAGGACACATTCCCATTGCATACAGTGTGCATTTTAAGTAGGTTACATAGAGGATTCTTTACCATAAACATCTGAATTTTATGGTCTTATTTTGTTCCTTTGCAGCCACACACAAACATCAATATTGATATAAAATACATGAACAGTGTTGTACCACATCAAATCACAAAATATAATTCATTGACAAAACAGCAAGGACATATCACACTATAATATAAATCATAATCAGTTATGCATTATTCACTTCATCTTGGAAACTGCTAGAGATTCAGCATGGGCTTGCTTACACTCTTCTACATCCTTAATTCCATTATCACAAATCACCATCATTGATCTGGTAGAACATCACAGTGTGGTATCTAAATAGGCTGAATTTAGTTTATTACAAGAACACACAAATTCGTGTTGGAAAATGACACTCCGCAATTGATGTTGGACATCTCTAGGGGCTTATTTCTTTAATTGCACCTCCCTTTCTTTTCCTTGCTTCTGAGATACTCCCTTGGAGATACTTCCTCTGAGGAATTAAGGAAAGAGTACAACCAAAGGAAACAAGGATGGATAGAATCAGGCACAAACACATTTGCCAAATGAAGCATCCTTGCTCCCTACATGTGAATTTGCTTATTTAGATAGATAGATAGATAGATAGATAGATAGATAGATAGATAGATAGATAGATAGATAGATAGATAGATAATTACACTACACACACACACACACACACACACACACACACACACGAACAGTGATCAGGCCTATTCAATAAATTAACCTCAGTTAAAAAAAATATTATTTCACATATACATCACATGCATAAATGTCAAATTCTTTTAGAACAAATAATGTTGATCAGAACCTTCTTAACACCAACCTCTTATATAGTAATTTTTTAAGCAAGGATTTTTTTTTATTGACCATCATCCTATGAAATGTATTTGTTCCCATTGCTTATTATTGTATTGTTTTATTTTTTGGGGGGAGATGTGGAGTATTAAAATTACATCACATGCTAAAATAATAAAGACTTCCACATAGGAAACATCTGCGTTTCCTTTATTTAGAAGTTGTCCTATCTCCTACTACCTTGATTCCTCCAAGTCCATTTTCTGATTTAATACATCCTTAAATGATGTAGTATTGAGGACTCAAGGAGGCCTGTCTCATTAAGTAGGCTTAATATAGCTTAGATTCCTGAATACACATCAAATTAAAACACAAACAAAGAACTGGGTTTCTGACCACATTAGATGATTAAAATAAATAAATAAATAAATAAATAACCACACAACCTACCTCTAACAATATAATCACAATCATACAAGTTGATCTGCTTCAACTCATGAGACAAGTCAGCTCTAACTGCATTTGAATAGATAAATATAAGGCTATGCCTTTGTGTGCAGATAGAATGAGGTGTTTATGACAAAGAAATCCCTGAAGCATAAATTATTGTGCACCTTGGTTTGGTGAAAAGACTGTTATATGTAGTGAAGTTTAAGAATAGACTGAGGTTTAAAAAAATAAATAAAATAAAAAATAAAATTAAAAAATCCTCCTGAAAATCTGAAAACTATTTTTGAAAGTACATTTGTTATTTGGGTACGTAGATTAGTGACTAGGGTACAAAATTGCCTTCCCCCCCTTACAATAGAGCTCAACAGTTAAGCTTACCAGCCTTGCTGAACAGTTGAAATCTGGTTGTAATATCTTAAATGAATAAAGTTGTCTGCTTATTAAGTTGTTGACCTACTAATGAGGATAATCTGAAAATTAGACGTGACAATTTTGACAAAGTGAAATGCAATAGCTGCATTCCAGACTCTGTTAATGTACATTTGAATACCACTGCCACATTAGAGTCACCACAGCACAATGCATTTACTTTTCCTTCATTATTCCTGAAAATAATGTTTTAAAAGTGCATATAATGTCAGAACAAATACTATGCAAAAGTAGTTGCCATTTCCAGGGTTTTTTTTTTTATTAAGCATATTGAAAAGAAATCAAAAACTGATATTTTTGCAAAATATCCAAAGGAATGTAACCTAAAAAGGACAGGAGAGAATCGACATGAATGTGACTTCTGAAAATTTGCCATCCATCAATGATCTGTGTTTGTTGCCATACTCATAGTTGAGGGTCAATGATCTAGGAAGCCGTTCTGCAAATTCCTCTCCACCTGAACCTGTCGTGGGCCAGAGCAGAGCACTGGGCACCAGACAGACTTGTCCACTCCCTGATGTCGTCTACCCATCTTCTCCATTGCCTACCCCTGGATCACTTCTCCTCTACCAGCCCTTCCAGAATAATGGCGGACAGCTTTCTGGCCTTAGGTACATGTTCAAAGTACCGAAGCTTGCGTGACACTATATCCTGGAGGTTTGCGGGTGGTGTTCAGCTCCTCAAGTATTAAGTTTTAGTGCAGTGTTCTGTTCAACTTGCTCTCAGGATGTGACAGTACTCAAACACCTCAAAAGCTTGGATCCACCTGATGTCATCTTTGTGGAGGGTCCAGCTTTTAGCAGCATGCATCACTATAGGCCATACAAGTGTCCATAGAAGCCTGACCTTGATGAATGTCCTGATGGGCATGGTCCTTCCAGAGTTGAGTTAAGGATGCTCTAGTCATGTCAAGCTGGTGGTGGATTTCTTTACTTCTATGTCCATCCTCAAAGATGTTTGCTCCTAGATATTTGTAGACCTCCACCTGTTCTAGGGATTCACCATGGCAGGAAAAGGTGATTGTTTCTGCCTCATGAGTTGTAGCCATTTTCTTAGTTTTTGTGGTGCTGATTTCAAGGCAGTAACATCTAAAAGCATCATCCACCAGCTGTTGTAGCTTTTGTGGTGATGCAGTGACCAGCATGATGCCATCTGCGTAACATAGGTTATTAATTGTGTATCCATTGACACATGCATCAACTCATCTGCTGAACCTTGCATGACCGCCCCACTTTATAGATTAAAATATACAGCAGAGTTCCAACATCCTTGTTAAACTCCTCTCCTCACGTGGAACGGATCCGACAGTTCCTGCTCTACTCTAACTGAGGCCTGTTGATTTCTATAGAGGCTCTTCACTATTCAGACTATGCTGCTAGACATGCCCATATGGCTCAGAACTTCGCAGAGTTTTTGATGGATCACAGAGTTAAAAGCTTTCTTAAAATCAATAAAAGCCATGTATAGTGGCTGATTGAATTCCCATGCTTTCCCCACGATGATGCGGAGGTTAAACAGTTGGTCACAGGTGCAGGCACCTCCTCTGAAGCCCATCTGTTCCACTGCAAGTTCATACTCTGCCATTGGAGTTAAGCACCTTAGGAGTATGCGTAACAAAATCTTGCTCGTGTGACTGATCAATGATGTAACACAATGATCTGCACAGTCAGTTGTTCCCTGCTTTTTGGAGATCTGGATAAATATCGTCTGAAACCAATCTGTGGGCCATGACCTTGTCTCTATGATCTTATTGCAGAGTATTGTTTAAACCCCCCCCCCCCCCCCCAACAAACTGCACCATGCTGTCTCTGCCAGCTTTGATAAAGTCTGCTGGTATGTTGTCTATGCCTGGTGATTTCCTGTTTGGTAACCTACTGATGGAGTCACAAACCTCGCGGTCCAATATTTTAGGGTCAACCTCAGCTAGCTAGCAAGGAGTGTCAACCAATTCATTGTAATAAAGATCTGTGGTGTATTCCTTCCACCACCTCATAATATCCTGAAAATTGGTTAGTAGTTGACCATCACGGTCTTTGATATTTCTCAGCCTTGGCTTAAAGCCTTTGCAAAGTTTTTTCACCAACTTATAATCTGGGCACAGGTTGTTGTTGTTTTCTAAAGAAGTTTGCACTTCTGCACACTGGGTCTCCAGCCAGACCGTCTTGTCTCTACACAGCTGTCTTTGCACATTGGTGTCAGCCTTATCAAATCAGCATTGCACTTCATGAAATCATTCAGATATGGGCCAGCAGTGGCTAATGTTCACATCAACCATCAGAATTGGGGGAAGAATTGCGATCTCGATTTTGACCATGGCATGATGCCAGAAGGGCCAATTTGAGTATTATCATCACTGCTGATCTCCTGCTAGTTTCATGCATAGCAGTCTCTAGAATTTACTCAGCATAATGCAATAAAGAACACAACATCCAGTGAGTGGCAAAACTGCAGATGGAAACACATTGTTGAGAGAGGTCAACAGAGAATGGTCAGACTGGTTTTAGTTGACAGAAAAGCTATAGTAACCCAGATAGCCACCTTGTATAATTATGTTAAACAAAAAAAAGCATTTCAGAATGCATCTCAGGATGGGCTACAACAGCAGAAACATTGTCAGGTGCCACTTCTCTCAGCTAAGAACAGAAAGCTGAGGCTGTATTGGGCACAGGCTTAAATTGGACAGTTGAAGAGTGGGGAAATGTAACCTGGTCTGATGACTCTCAATTTCTGTTGAGGCACAACGATGGCAGTGTCAGAATTTGGCACCTACAGCATAAATCCATGGACCCAAACTGCCTTGGGTCAACAGTCCAGGCTGGTGAAGGTGGTGGAATAGTGTGGGGACTGTTCTCTTTGTACACTATGGGTTAATGCCAAACAGTGCTTGAATGCTACAGCCTATTCTTGTTGCTGACCATATGCATCCCTTCACGGCTACTTACAACATGATAATGCACCATGTCAAATAGCAAAATGATCTCAAACTGATTTACTGAACATGACAATGAGTTCAGTGTTCTTCAGAACACCTTTGGTATGTGGTTGATTTTGAGATTTGTAGCATGAAAGTGCACCTGACAAATCTGCAGGAACTGCAAGATGCAATCATGTTAACATAAAGCAGAATTTCAAAGGAATGTTTCAAAAATTGTCAAATCCATGCCATGAGGCACAGTGGTGTAATGGTTAACACTGTCACCTCACAGCAACAAGGTCTGGGTTCGAGCCCCGTGACCAGCGAGAGCCTTTCTGTGTGGAGTTTGCATGTTCTCCCCGTGTCTGTGTGGGTTTCCTCCGGGTGCTCTGGTTTCCCCCACAGTTCAAAGACACACAGTTAGGTTAATATGGGACGGCCTTGGGCTGAGGTGCCCTTGAGCAAGGCAGCTAACTCCTAACCGCTCCCCGGGTGCTGTTAGCATGGCTGCCCACTGCTCTGGGTATGTGTACGTGCGCGCATGTGTGTGTTCACTGCTTCAGATGGGTTGCAGAGAGGAATTTTACAAGCGTGTGATGAATAAAGAAGTTGTTCTAATATTTTACTGATTTTTTTTTTTTTTAAATTGTCTCATCTCATCATCTCCAGCCGCTTTATCTTGTAAATGTTAAATTTAACCAAATTTTGTCAACATTTTTTTTTACTCAAACTACCAACAAAGCAGCACTACTGCTTTGTTGGTAGTTTGAGCAAACCTGCTTATTCTGATATAAACTAACACACAGGTCTTTAAATATATAGCGATATTGTCATATGGCCCACCCTTAATACAAATGTGAACTTCATGATCTTATGTACGTAATGTAAAGATTAATGAAATCCAAAACGACATATCAGTATATTAATATGTTAAAACACTAAATAATTGTTGATAAAGATGTTTTGTCTCTTACCAAAAACAAAATCAAGGGCAAAAAAAAAAAATTTCCTGCCAAATAATGCAATTAGATCCAAGACCGTTATAATCAGGTATATATTTGCCCCAGGTCTGAACAGGAATGGCTACAGAAAATACTAGCATTTTAAAAATGGTTCAAACGCAAGTAAATAGGCCTAATTGCATTTAAAATGCTGTGTGTAGAGAATTGTGTCAAATGTTTTTCCATTTGATTTATCAAGGCACTGAATGAACAGCCAAGATTCTTAACTTCATTGAGGCCCTGAAATAGCCTGAGCAACCTGGTCAAAGCACACAGAGAGATCCATTACCCTAGAGTCTTCTAACTCCCTCTGGAGTTTCTCAGCTTTGGTCTTTTCAAAGAGCAGACTTTGTTCGAGCTCCTTAAGGAGGGCATGCTCCCGTCTGGTCTGCGTCTGTTAGTACAGAGGGGGGGAGAGGAAGAAAACACAACCAGTGCCACCATCACATGCCAGCCCAATGCACAAGGTGAGAAATGGGAAGGGAAATGGGGTGAGGGGTCACATGCAGGTAAATGTTTAAAAAAAAAAATCAGGTAAGGATGCATGAGGACAATGCTGAACGCAGAAACATGTTGAGCTTGCCATCAGTAGAAATACCTGGACAATATAAACAGCAGGTTTTTGTAAAGGATGAAATGTGTGAGTGAGCAAGCACATAAAACAACTGCAACACAACAAGGATAGAATCTATGGAGATCTTTACAGCAACTGAAGACCCATTAAAAGTTGTTCTGAGAAACTTCATAATGACCTTAGACGAAATAAAAGGTCTCATTTTAAAACTATTAGAGCCATTCCACCGAATGGGTGCCATTTCCGTCCCTAGAAAATGATATGTATAAATGAACATAATGTACTTTAAAATACATTTCCTTATTACACAGAATGTCCTGCACATTGATCTGATTTCAAATTTAAGATATATAATTGTA
>JAPEIY010000025.1:49814834-49825110 GCA_026122135.1 Cathorops aguadulce | reverse complement strand
GATGTAGAAGTGAACAGATCGCTAATATTTTCAATATATAACTTCAAGTATGGCTCTGTCATGGTATGAATTCAATACGGCGCTTTGAACACTTGAGTCCCAACAAGGCGTTGTTAAGCGGTATCCAGGCACGTGACCTAATCCTGCAAAGGGTCCATTAGCCTAACCTGCATGCCTTTGGACTGTGGGGGAAACCAGAGCACCCAGAAGAAACCCATGAAGACATGGGGAGAGCATGCAAACTTCACACAGAAAGGCCCTTGTTGGCCACCGGGCTCAAACCTAGGACCTTCTTGCTGTGAGGCGACAGTGCTAACCACTACACCACTGTGCCGCCCTGACTGGAAATATGTTTAATAGAAAAATAATTGACAAGTTGAATACATACTTCCTTGACTGTATAGATACCATTTGGGGAGGAAGGAAATTTTGGCAAAGGGTGCATGAACCTCCTGTTTCAAAAAAGCAATGTGAATTTGTTTTTCCATGACACAGGTTCTTTAACCTTCTTCTCCTCTTATAACATATAAGGCATTTAAAATGTGCTCCCAAAATTAGGCCAAACTTATCTTTATCTTTGAGTAAAATTGTATGTACAGTAAATGTCCACATAGGCCAATCCAAACAAAAACATTCCAGCAAATTTACAATTTTTTGGAAACAGTGGTTTTCTTAATGATCATGTGTGTATGTTGATGCATGCCAATCACATGTGAATTACAAGGCATGTACACACCACGGTGTCAGCAAGGCAAAGTATTATATCAGTCAGGTGAAGTATACTTTTAGGCAGATGCAGATTGAAGGGACTGGAGACGGATGTATGTGCAGAAGAGAGTCTTTATTAAAAAGAAACAGGAAACAGGCATATAATCCAAAACAGCAGGCTGTAATCAAATCGAGGAACAGGCAAAGGGTTGGGCAAGGCATGAACAGGCTAACCAGGGCAAGACAATATTGGAATCAAAAATACTGGACAGAAATCAGGATAACAACATGACAACAAGGTTTGGTAATATGTGACTTATAGCACAATACTTTGCAAAGTGAATGACTACTGAACATCCTTATATGAGAACACTGATTGTGCCTTAATCTGAGGCAGATGTCAGTCATTAGAGGCATTTGCTGTTCAGAGTGCACGTGAGAGCATGCCAATGTGCGCAGGTGTGACAGAAACCCTCCCCCCCAAAGAGGTCCCTCTGGGAACTTAAACCCATTTTCAATGGTCCAAGGGATGAGGGCCTAGAGCTGGATGCCATGCCATCGACACTGCTCTTGGCAGATGTGGCACCAAATTCTCAGCTCAGGTGGGGGCTCGGGCTCTGGACAGGAACTGGACTCTGGACTGGACATGGTCTTGAGCATAGGTTTGGGCTCTGGACAGTACTTGGAATTTAGATAGGAATTGGGCCCTGGACTGGACATGAGCTCTGGGCAGGACCTGGACTTGGGCTCTGGACAAGACTTGGGCTCTAGACCAGACATGGGCTCAAGCTCTGGACAGGACTTAGACTCAGGCTTTGGACAAAACTTGGGCTTGGGCTCTGGACAGGCCAAGGGTTCAGGTTCTGGGCTAGTCATGGACTTGGCTCTGGATCGGACATGGACTCTGGGCAGGACCTGGATATGGGCTCTGGATAAGACTTGGGCTCTGGACTGGACTTGGGACAGGACTTGGGCTCAAGCTCTGGACAGGACTTGAGCTCTAGGCAGTGCATGGATGAAGGCTCAAGTTCTGGACTGGACATGGGCTATGAAAAGGACATGGGCTGTAGACAGGACTTGGACATGGGCTCTGGACAGGACCTGTACTGGGCATAGGCTTGGGTTCCAGGCTAGTCATGGACTTGAGTTCAGGATTAGGCATAGGCTCTGTCTGATCACCACTCTTGGCCTTGTCAAGGCCAGGTGGCAGGACGGTGACATCTTCAAAGCTGGGTGCCATGATGGCAATTTTTTTTTTCAAAGCTGGGTGGTGGGACAGTGATGAGCTTGCCTCCAAACCCAGGCAGCAGGGTGAAGAGCTCATCTTCATCTGGAACAGAGGCCACCTTGTTGGGTTCTGGGACTGACTCTGGAGCTGGTTCTGGAACTGATTCTGCAACTAAGGCCTGTTGAAGGAGCACTGGAGTGACGGCCTCCTCCACTGCTGCTACAACAGCCACTGGAAGGAGCCCTGGAGTGACAGCCTCCTCTACTGTATTGGCCTCTGGAGTTTTAGCTGCCCCCCCAAGAAAACAAACAAACAAACAAACAAACAAAAACAAAAAAAAAAAACCTGGGGATCCTCCTTCTCCAGAGCCTCAAACAAGTAGCAGAGCATAGCATGAAATGACTGGGAGATACGGAGGTACGGGTGTTCCACTCACATCAGGTATTCAGCCTGTCGGCGTGCTTGTCCTGTGAGCCATTGAATTCTGCAGCCCACCCAGATGGCTTGGGCTCCACCAGGTCAGAAAAAAAAACAAAGCATACACTGCAATTCTGCAAGTTGCTGCCAGAAAAATATAGATATAGGTAGAGGCACAGAAACCCAGACATGGTGTTGAGCAGAGTGCCGGTTCTCTTCTGCTACATCCATGGTCTGATGAAGTATTATGTCAGCAAGTCAAAGTATTCTATCAGTCAGGTGAAGTATACTTTCAGGAGGATGCAAGTTGAAGGGAGTGGAGATGGATGTATGTGTAGAAGAGAATCTTTATTAAAAAGAAACAGGAAACAGACATACAATTCAAAACGGCAGTCTGTAATTGAATCAAGCAACAGACAAAGGGTTGGGTGAGGCAAGAAGAAGTTAAAAAGGGAGAGACAATATCGGAATCAAAAATACAGGACAGGAATCAGGAAATCAGGAGAACAACACAACAAGGCTCAGTAATTCTTTCTTCTTAATGTATGACTCGCAACACAATACTTCACGAAGTGAAGGAGTACTGAGCATCCTTACGAGTGTGCTGATTGCGCCTTAATCCGAGCCAGCTGTAAGTCATTAATAACATGCACTGTTCACAGCTCATGTGAGAGACAGTTGGTTGCACACACTGTTCAGAGCACACATGAGAGAAAGTCTGTTGCATGTGCCAAAGTGTGTGTGTGTGTGTGTGTGTGTGTGTGTGTGTGTGTGAGTGAGACACATGGCAAATGTTCATTTGGCGATGCCCAAAAAAAAAAAATGACATAAAAGCTAAAGTTCACAGAGCTGAAATAATAAGCATAAGCATAGGCTTTCTCCGAAGTAGATGTGAAAAACCTTACTCGCATATATAGATAGTAGTGCATCTCAAACAATTACAATATCATGAAAAAGTAAAATATTTTCCACCAGATATTGAAGAAATTGAAAATATATTCTAGACTCATTACACATAAACTAACTTGTTTCAATCATTTTTCTGTTTAAATTTTGATAATTAGGGCCTATGGTGCAAAAAACCAAACAAACAAAAATCTCAAAATATGACATTTCATTTCAATTTTGAGCAAACCAGTATAAATACCATGCATCTCTCAGTCTAGTTCAATACATGCAACCAAAATCATGAGGAAGTCTGCTGAATTGACAATTGTCCAGAAGACAATCATCAACACCCTCCACAAGGTGGGTAAGCCACAGAAGGTCATTGCTGAAAAGGCTGGCTGGAACAGGTGCACAAGCAACAGGGATGACCAAAGCCTTGAAAGGATTGCCAAGAAAAGTCAATTCAAGAATTTGGAAGCACTTCAGAAGGAGTAGACTGAGGCTGGTGTCATTGCATCAAGAGCCACCACACACAGAAGCATTCAGGAAAGGTGCTACAACTGTTGCATTCCTCATATCAAGCCACTCCTGAATCAGAGACAATTTCAGAAGTGTTGTAACTGGCATAAGGAGAGAAAGAACTTGACTGTATTCCAAAGTCCTCTTTTGCTCAGTCTGCTCAATGGTCCAAAGTGATATTTTCAGATGAAAGTAAATTTTGCATTTCATTTGGAAATCCACATCTGAGAGTCTGGAAGAAGAGTCGAGAGGCACAGAATCCAAGGTGTTTCAAGTCCAGTGTGAAGTTTCTGCAGTCTGTGATGATTTGGGGTGCCAAGTCATCTGCTGGTGTTGGTCCACTGTTTTCTGTCAAGTCCAAAGTCAATGAAGCCATAGTTATGGCTGTTGGTCAATATTCGACGATGAGGTCCTCCTCTTCATTGTGTTCTTTGCCTTCCCAGGTCTTGCTGCTGTTGGGGTAGTCACCATCTTTCATGCACCCACTCAGGAGAGAGAAGCCCAAACCTGGACTCGCAGATCCTGGGACGATGATGGCAGGTGAAGGTACCAGGTTTGGGAGCAGAGAAAAGGAATTGCTGAAGGTGTCGCTGGGCCCATTTCTCCTCCTTCAGCCTGGTTCATTCTTCCCTCAAGTGGCGGACTTCCTAGGACACATTCCACTTCCAAAGATGAAGGGGGAGGGGGTATAGCCTGCGCAAAGGATTTGGTGTTGATAGTGGTGATGAGGGTGCCCAGTCCTCATCTGCATCACTTTGCTCCCTGCCAGGGATCCAAGTAGCAAGCAAATGAAGCCATCTACCAGGAGATTTTATAGCACATCATACTTCCATCTGCTGAGAAGCTTCATGGAGATGCAGATTTCCTTTTCCAGCAGGACTTAACATGTGCCCACAGTTCCAAAACTACTACCAAATTGTTTGTTGACTATGATATTACTGTGCTTTATTGGCCAGCCAAATTGCCTGACCTGAACCCCATAGAGAATCTATGGGGTATTGTCAAGAGGAAGATGAGAAACACCTGACCCAAAAATATAGATGAAAATGATGGGGAAAAGATGATCTGACATGAAAACAGAGAAAAAATACCCCTTAAAAAAACAAAAAACAGATTAAGACAATTAAGATTTGTTGTTTTTATTTGAATTGAATGCCTTTGTCATTGCACAGCTGTGCAACAAAATTTCAGTGCAACTCAAGTGGTACATCCAATATAAAAAGTCTAATATAAAATAAGTGTAATATAAAATAAAAATATATTTTAAAAATAAAATAAATTATATACACAGCATATGTGTGTGTATGTGAATAAATAATGTTTTAAATAAAGGCTAATATAAAATAAGTGCAATATAAATATAAAACAGCACACATCACATGCAGCAGACCTCGACATAAAACAAGTTAATAAATAGATGGGCAAGTGTATTGCACGGTCCAGAACATATTGCACAGAATACTGCACATAATTCAACTAAGAGTTGAGTTGTTTTATGGCACTTGGATAAAAAAAACAAAACAAAAACTATTCATGAGTTTGGAGATGCAGGCCTGTATGGACCTATAGCACCTTCCAGAAGGCAGTCCTTGATGTTTTCTGCATGGTGCAAGCATTTGGTGTTATACATGTCTGTCAGTGAGGGCAGCTGTGTCCGTATAATGTCCTGTGCCAACTTCCTGACTCTCTCCAGAGCCTTTTTGTCAGCCCTAGTGCAGCTCTTAAACCACACCAAGATGCAGTGGGTGATGATGCTTTCCACAGAACATTTGTAAAAGGACAACAGTAGCTTCTCAGACAGCTTGACTTTCTTCAGCGACCTCAAAAAGTACAGTCTCTAATGTGCTTTTTTCACAAGAGCAGTGATGTTATTAGTCCATGTGAGGTCCTGAGAGATACAAGTTCCCAAGAATCTGAAGTCGCTGACCCTCTCCAAAATGTCCCCTTTGATGTAAAGAGGGCAGGTTCCTCCCTCTTCCTCCAAAAATATATCAGCAACCCCTTTGTTTTAGAGGAGTTGAGTACCAGGTTGTTGTCAGAACACCAAGCAGTGAGTTTCTAAACTTCATCCCTGTAGGCAGTCTCATCGTTATGCATCAGTCCTACCACAGTAGTGTCGTTCATGAACTTAATAATGTTGCTGTCATGGACAGGTGTACAGTCATGGGTGTATAGCAAAGGACTCAGTACGCAGCCCTGGGGGGCACCAGTGCTGAGGGCCAAGACTGAGGAGTAGTGGAACCCCAGCCTAACTGACTGTGGATAGTCTGTAAGAAAGTCCTTAATCCATCTGCAGATGTGATGGCTGACACCCAGACTGTAAAGTTTGGAGATCATTCTGCAAGGCATGATAGTATTAAAAGTGGAACTAAAGTCCATGAACAACATTCTTACATATGAACCAGGTTGTTCCACATGCGTCAACACACTGTGGAGGGCTGTGTTGATGGCACCTCCTGTTGGTCTGTTGGCTCTGTATGCAAACTGATGCTGATCCAAACTGGGAGGGAGAGAGGCTTTCATGCATTTTAGAACCAGCCTTTCAAAGCACTTCATAACCATCGAGATAAGAGCCACAGGTCTGTCAACAGAGAGGATGCTGACAGATGGTTTCTTAGGGATGGGCACAATGATGGCAGATTTGAAGCATTTGGGGACAGTACAGGAGGACAGACAGAGGTTGAAGATAGAAGTGAAAACTTTAGTCAGCTGGTCCGCACAGCCCTTCAATACTCTTCCTGGGGTTCACACCATGGAGCACTCTCCTGACCTCCTCTATACTCACTGAGAGTCCCAGGTCTCTCGTGGGTGAGAACAGTGTGGACCCAGTCTCTGCCTCAGTCACCTCAAAATGTGCGAAGAAATGGTTGAGCTTCTCAGCGAGGTTCCTGCTGGTACTGGTGTTTGAATCTGTGGAGCCCTTAAAGTTTCTGAGGTGCTGGATTCCCTGCCAGATGTGCTGGGGGTCCCCCATGCTGATGTGTCCCTTGATTTTCCACCTGTAAGCTGCTTTTACCTCTTTGATACCTCTTTTTAGGTTGGATCTGGCAACACTGTACACTTCCATGTTGCCAGACCTAAAGGCTATGTCACGGTCCCTCAGCAGATGCTTGACATCTCTGGTCATCCACAGTTTGTTGTTTTGACATCATATTCATTCCTCAACAGTGACATTTTCAATACAAGTAGGAATATAAAACAAAACTGTGGCTGTATAATCCTCTAAATCTTGTTGTGCAAATAGACCCCAATTCAAAGCAGTCCTGCAGTTGTGGAATTGCATTCTCAGGCCAAATCCTCATGTGTCTTACTCTAGGCATAGTTTTCTTAATGAGAGGTCTATACGCTGGGTTGAGAAAGAGGGATAAATGGTCAGACTGGCATGGGCAGAGACTTTATATCCTTCCATAATATTACTGTATACATGGTCCAGTGTGTTTTGACCTCTCATTGGACATGTAACATGCTGGTAGAATTTAGGGAGGATAGTCCATAGGTTTACATGACAAAGTCCCCAGCCACAATAAAAATCCCATCGGGATGCACAGACTGCAGTATAATAATCGCTGTTAGCAAGATGTTTAATGCTATGTTAGCATTAGTGCTGGATGGTATGTAAACAGCCATAACATAGCAGATAGAAAGGCCGGAATCTCAGTGTGACAAACTCAAGATCAGGCAAGCAGTGTCTCTCAAATCACCATAGCGTTTGTACACTACTTCTTGTTAGAGTAGATGCACAGCCCTCCACCTCTGCTCCTACTGGACTTGCTGTTTCTATCAGCCCAGTGCGCTGTGCATCCCATTAGCATGATAGCCTCATCCGGGATTCCTGAGTGCAGCCATGTCTGTTATCACCATCAACAAGCAGTTCTGCACCGATTTTTGTGCATCGATGATCGTCAGCTCATCCATCTTGTTACTAAGTGATCTGGCATTGGTCAGGAAGATGCTGGGTAGTGCTGGCCTGTGAGGGGCTTTCCTCAGTCTGGCCTGAATGCTGGCTCTGCAGCCACACTTCTGGCATCATTCCCTGCGCTGCCTCTTGGGTCTTCCACCCAGGATGGTGATCCATGGGCACCCTGCTGGTCGTGCGATCTCCGGCAGTAGATAGTCGATGTAAAAACAATTTGGTGAAATTCGTGTCACCACACAATGTCCCAATCCTTAACAAGTCTTGCCGTTTATATGTCAAGGTTCCCACCAACAAAAAAAAAAAACGAAACAAGATAGACAAAAGGAACAGCCACATAAAGGAGAGCAAAGCTGCTGCATTCTTATGCATTGCCATCTAATCAAAATGAAATGTCTTGGTGTGTCTTTTCCAGAAATCCCTTGTGCCCACTCCTTAAGAAAAACAAAAGTTGTGTGTCTGAAAACTCAATAGTTAATGGGCTCTAATAAAATGTTGCCCAGACCTATTTGGCTAGAATTATGCCTTTGGCTTGCTTTCCTTTATTATTATTTTTTTTCCATATTTAGCATAAGCTATTTAAACTAATCCATATACACTCGCTGTCATCTTGAGAATGTGTGGTGAATTTTGAAATGAAAAATATAACAAATCACAGCCCCATACTGTTGCACACCTTAAGAGCTGTTTGCAGGAATAATGGGACAAAACTTCACCTGAAATGCTTCTTCACTTGGTACCTTCAGTCCCCAAAACATATTTTAAGTGTTGTGAGAAAGAATGGCAACATTACAAAGTGGTAAATGCTTTACTGTCCCAACATTTTTAAGAATCTTTTTTTTTTTCATATTTCAAGCCTTTGTTTTAATTTTGATGATTATGGCTCATAGCTCATGAAAGTCGGAAATCCAGTAGAATTTAGTCAGAAATTAGTAGAATATTCTGCACATTCAAACACAAAAGGAATTACAATACAGAACTGTCCAACTTCTGAAAAGTATGTTCATTTATACATTCAATACTTGGTTGGGGCTCTTTTACCATTACTGAATCAGTTACTGCATAATTGCAGCATGGCATGGAGGCAATCAGCCGGTGGCACTGCTGAGGTGTTATTGAAGCCCAAGTTGCTTTGCTGGTGGCCTTCAGCTCATCTGTACTTTTGGTTTGGGTGTTTCTCATCTTCCTCTTGACAATACTACATATATTCTCTATGGGGTTCAGGGCAGGCAAGTTGGCTATCCAATCAAGCACAGTCATATCCTGGTCAACAAACCATTTTGGTAGTAGTTTTGGCACTGCAGGCAGGTGCCAAGTCCTGCTGGAAAAAGAAATAAGCATCTTCATAAAGCTTGTCATTAGGTAGAAGCATGAAGTGCCCTAAAATCTCCTGGTAGGCAGCTGCATTTACTTTGGACTTAATAAAACACATTGGAGCAAGACCAGCAGATATCATGGCAAAATCATCACAGTGTGTGGAAACTTCACACTGGACTTCAAACACCTTGGATTCTGTGCCTCCCCACTCTTCGTCCAGATTTGATGACCTTGATTTCCAAATCTCCTTTTTCTTTTGGCTGCTCCCAATTAGGGGTTGCCACAGTGGATATATTCTGCATATTTGATTTGGCATAGGTTTTACACCAAATGCCCCTACTAACACAACCCTCCTCAATCTGTCCAGGCTTGTGCAACCCCAGTGGCTGGGTATTTTACCTAATCTACATGTCTTTTAACTGTGGAGGAAACCAGAGCACCTGGAGGAAACCCACACAGACATGGGGAGAACATGCAAACTCCACACAGAAAGGCCCCCATGGACCATGAGGTATCTTGATTTTCAAATAAAATGCAAATTTTACTTTTTTTTTTTTATCTGAAAAGAGGACTTTGGACTACTGAGCAACAATCCAGTTGTCTCTCTCTCTCTCTCTCTCTCTCTCTCTCCTTAGTCCAGGTAAGATGCTTCTGACACTGTCTCTGTTTCAGGAGCAGCTTGACATTAGGAATGAGACAGTTGTAGCCCCTTTCCTGAAGATGTCTGTGCATGGTGGCTCGTAATGCACGGACACCAGCTTCAGTCTACTCTGTGAATTTCTCCCTAGTTCTTGGATCCACTTTTCTTGAAAATCCTCTCAAGGCTGCAATAATCCCTGTTGCTTGTGAACCTTTTCCAGCCAGCCTTTTTAACAATGACTTGTTGCTTACTATCCTTTTGGAGGGCGTTGATCATCTTCTGGACAACTGTCTATCCAGTAGTCTTTCCCATCATTGTGGTTGTGTTTGCTTTTTTTTTATTTTTTATTTTTCATGAATTTAAGCACAGACATTAAACATATCTGATAACCTCTCCAACCACCCAACCACCCCATCCCACCTCCTCCAGCCACCCTCTTCTATCCCTCCCATGTCCTATAAGTATAGATAAACTATAAGAAAAATATGAGGCAGCCTGCACAGACAAGCACGGTAAAAAATAAATATGTAAAGAAAAACAATGAGAAAGGAGGGAAAAAGGGTGTGTGTGTGTCACTGATCATCAGATTGTTGACTGAGGTTATATGGTTCATATGAGAGTAGGGGGTCCCAGGTTTTATAGAATT
>JAPEIY010000025.1:49563437-49574407 GCA_026122135.1 Cathorops aguadulce | reverse complement strand
CGACCGCAGCCCCACTTCAATCCCATAATGCATTGCGCGAGCCAGCGGTGACGTCATTATGCTACAGGCTCATTAAGTTGTAGAAACATCTCAAGCAGTATCAGTGGAAACAAAATGCACCTCAGCTCACTTTTGGGTGTCATGTCAAAGGGTGTGCACACTTGTGTATATATGATAATTTACATTTTGTTTTTTTAATAAATTAGCACAAATGTCTAAAACCTGCTTTCACTTTGTCATTATGGGCTATTTTGTGTTGTATTTTGTGACAAAAAATGAACTCAATCTATTGTAGAATAAGTCTGTAAGGTAATGAAATGTGGAGAAGATGAAAGGGCTGTGCAGACTTCCCGGCTTAACTGTATATGTTATATGCACTATAGAACCTGTCTCTACAGTAAGGATAAGTCATACATTGCATGTTATGATAGAAAGAGGTAGCCAACAGTGGCTCCTGTGACTGGACTAAATGATTTGTATAGTGAGCTCTTATTGTCCATTTTTTATGTTATCTAGATCACGATGCTTGAGATGTTCATGATGAGTACAGAAATAGAAAGTTACACAATTTGCATTGTCAAAAAAAAAGAATCCTCCAGAGCCATAAACAACAATGCCAGCCAGAGTAAGAGATATGACTAAAAAAATATTCAGTGTTTTTATAAATATGAAAGGACAGATGTAGGCAATATGTCAGCAAAGTGAACAGACATTAAATGGAATAAGGAAAAGATTCCAGTAATCTACTTTAAATATAGGAGTCCTCTAATAATACCAAATCTTGTGAAAGTTAGAATTCCTTTAGCTGATGTGTTTTGGATGTGTGGGAATAAAGGGAAGTTGCTGTACGTATTACAAGAACATTGGTCATGATGTTGTGCTTCTGTAGTGAAGGAAATGGAGGAATTTGGTGATCACATCTATGGTACATAATATTATTAAAGAGACATTCTGGATAAATATATGTCTGCAAGAGACAAGGCTGAAAATTGACATTGGATGCCTGTGATCTTCAGGCCCTCAGGCAGCACTGCATTAAAATACTAGTTATATATGTAACTGTGGTTCTATGAAGGAGTGGAAGACTGCCCGAGGCAGTCAATAGACTAGTGGAATTCCTCATGTGCTTTGGTCAAGAAACATGTATAAACTTGTCATCACATGATCATGATGCTGTGAGACACAGTATAAATGCTGATACACAGGTCATGACATTCTCAATGGTCATTCTTGCCCTTCCAAATGACCAGAGACCCTGGCAGTCTTCCACTCCTTCATAGAACCATGGTTACATACATAACCAGCATTCTATTTCAGTCCTTATAGACTGCCAGACTATAAAACCTGGTGAATGTGCTGGGAGAAGACCACGTTGCAGCCGATCAGATATCACATGGGGTTGCCATGCAACACTGCCCAGGAAGCTGCTATAGCCTGAGTTGTGTGCCCCTTCAATGATGCAGGAGCTGCCTGCCTGGTAAGCAACAGAGATTGCCTCTGTGACCTAATGGGAAAGCCTCTGTTTGGAAAGAGCAGAGCCAGTATTTTTCCCTCCAAAGGAAACAAACATTTGGTCGGAGGCCCACCAGGGTGAAGTAACAGAAACATATTGCCATAACACATGAACAGGGAACAAGGCCCTATGATTAAGTTCAGTTGCTGGGTTGAATGAGGCCAAAGAAAAGGGCCTATTTATAAACTGGGGAGACATAATCTTAGGTAGGAAAGCAGGGTTGGCCCATAAGGTTACAAAACTATCCTCAGGGCCCCAATGCATACACTGATGATATACTGACAGGGTGTGAATTTCACTCATGTTTAGCAGATGTTATGGCCAACAAGAAGGCAGTTTTATATGATAGCCACTTAATGTCAGAAGTTTGCATTGTCTCAAAGGGGCTTCAACACAGGCCATCTAACACAAGGAAGAATCCCACTGTGGACTTCTCACACTATTTGGTGGGTGGAGATGAAAAGCACCTTTAAGAAAAGCTGTACTCAGCCTGTGAGCACCCAAAGACATCCAGTCTACCAAATTATGATGGGCCATAATAGATACCACAAACATGTATTGTTGCTGGAGACCTGTCAGCATCCAACAAGCTTTGAAGATATTCAAGCACTTGATACACAAGACAAGACTGTGGGTCCAAAGACCAATCTGAACGTCATGCAGAAAAAAGCTTCCACCTGTTGTTGTATATGCTGTGTGCTGATGGGGCATGGGCATTCAGAACAGTATCCTGAAGCACTTGTGAAAAACCCATAAGCTGTTGCTCTGCCCCAGAGACCATACAGAAAGTGTCAGCCTCTCTGGGTGGGGATGCCAGAAAGTCCCCTGCATTTGGGATAATAGATCCCATCTGCATGGTAGAGGAGAGGATTGGGCTGCTAGCAGCTACAGCAGTAAGGTGAACCATGGCCTGAGGGGCAATTAACAGGACTCGGCAGCCAGTCTCCTGGATGTGACTGAGAGACATCCAGATGAGAGAGGGAGGAGGAAAGGCATAAAGCAGGCAATTGAGCCATTTGTGAGCTAGGGTGTCCTGGCCCAGAGACACTGGCTCATCCATCTCTGCAAACCAAGACAGGCACTGTGATGATTGCTGGGTGACAAACAGGTCTACCTCTGCTTTGCCATATGTCCTCCACAACATCTGAACCACTTCCTTGTTGAGACACCAATCTCCCACATGCAGACCTCCCTGAGAGAGGACGTCTGCTGTGCAGTTCATAATCCCTGGGAAATGTGTTGCTCTGAGAGACAGCAGGTGCCTGTCTGCACAGATGAGAAGCTTCTGTGTTAGGGCCAGATACTGTCTGGATCTTGTGCCCCCTTGGTGGTTGATGAACACCACTGAAGTGTTGTTGGTCTGAATCAACACATGCCTCCCCTTCAAGCTGGCATTGAAATGATGAACTGTCAACCACACAGCCATCAACTCCAGCAGATGTATGTGCTGTGAGTGGAGTTCTGGCCTCTAGCTGCCTTGTACTCCCCGATGGTTCAGGACCCCATCCCATCCACTTAGGGAGGTGTCTATCACCACCACTTCTTGCCATACCGGTGGGGGGCTGAGTGGCACTCCATACAGCAATAGTCTCTGCTGATACCCTGGCAGTAGTGCCCTGATGCAACTCTGTGAAATACAGACAAGTGTATACCTGTACCATGCTGGGGAGAGTCACTTGGACTTTAGCCAGTGCTGAAAAGGATGCAAATGCAGGAGGCCAAATTTCACAACCGATGCTGCTGCAGCTAAGAGCCCTGCAAGGCAAAGTAGGGTCAAGTAAGGTAAGTGATGGCCCCTGCAAACCAGTGCAAGGGTGCCTCATTTATTCTATTTACAAAAGTACAGATGTCTACCAATATTTCGAGACAGGTTTTGTTCATGCCGGAATGTTATGGGAAATTCCTGATAAAAAAATACCTTATTATGACAAAGGTAAGCTCAAACATGGACTTGTGACAGTAAAAAACAAGCCAGAGCCTAGATCTAAAATATTTTATGGTGTTTAACCTCGTCTACATTATCAGTACACAATAAACCTGCTGCTAGTCTAGCCAAGCATTAGGTCTAATAAAATACATTGCATCCAAAGCCCACATCTAGATAGATATTTTAATGCTGCACAGAGCTTTCACATTAACCTGATATAAAATGTCCTCCACACACACAGGAATACTTTGTTGGCAGCCTGTATTCCCGGTTAACTGCAGCTCACCATTTTTCTCATCATTCTGGGTTCACCTGGAAGTGGTGAAAAGTTAAACTAGGCTTATCTCCACATCTGTTATTATGTCCAATAGCACTACAGGTCTCTGGCATTGTTCTTTTAGATGTGACTTCTACAAGTTTATCTGTAGATATTTACTGAATTGGGCTTACAATCACTTGTAGACACTTGGGCCGATCATTGTCAAACACAAAGCTTGGCCAGATAAACAGATGATGTCATGTGAAAGGCCCCTATAACTCCATACTTGATACTTTGGAGTTGAGCCCATGCATCCTAAGGCTAAGATACCTAAGCACTAGTCAAAATGATTTAGTTATCTGTCCAGATAAATAACACATCATCTAACCTTGCTCTATCTTGCAGTTGCACTCACTAGGCAGGTTTTTAGCTCGGGGGAGAGCGGAGTCTGCCATGTTTGACCACACTAACTTGTTTTGGTCAAACATAGGTCAAAACACGCCCCACAGTGGTCATATGATATTGCTGCTTGCTTTGGAATTTTTGGAATCATAAAATGCAGGACGCATTTTATCTCAGCAAAACAGTGACATATAGGGTATGTGGCATGTACAGTATCTCAACATCTCGAAATTCCAACAGTTACAGCCATAGAATATTTTGCCCAGAATTCAACTTAGCTGTCAGCGCTTTTAAGAAAGTGAAAATATATTCTAGCCTCATAACATGTAAACTAAAATGTTTCAAGCATTTTATATTTTAATTTTGATAATTATGGCCTACAGTGCAAAAAAAGGGAAAAAAATCTAAAAATATGAGAATATTTCATTTTGATTAAAATGGTATAGGTACCTTGTATTTCTTGGACGAATTCAGTACATGCAACCACAATCATGAGGAAGACTGCTGACTTGACAGTTGTCAAGATGATGATCATTGACTGCCACAAGGAGGGGAAGCCACAAAAGGTCATTGCTGAAAAGGCTGGCAGGAAAAGGTGTACAAGCTACAGGAATGACCACAGCCTTGAGAGGTTTGTCAAGAAATGTATATTCAAGAACTTTGGAGAGCTCCACCAGGAGTGGACTGAGGCTGGTGTCAGTGCATCAAGAGCGACCATCCACAGATGTCTTCAGGAAAGGGGATACAACTTTCACATTCCTAATATCAAGCCACTCTTGAACCAGAGACAACAATAGAACTGTCTTAACTGGTCTCAGGAGAGAAAGAACTGGACTGTGGCTCAGTGGTCCAAAGTTCTCTTTTCAGATTGAAGCAAATTTTGCATTTCATTTATAAATCAATGTCCTAGAGTCTGGAAGAAGAGTGGAGAAGCACAAAATACAAGGTGTTTGAAGTCCAGTGTGAAGTTTCTGCAGTCTGTGATGATTTGGGGTGCCATGTCATCTGCTAATGTTCATCCACATTGTTTTATCAAGTCCAAAGTCAATGCAGTCATCTATCAGGAGATTTTAGAGCACTTAATGCTTCCATCTACTGACAAGTTTTATGGAGATGTGGATTTCCTTTCCCAGCAGGACTTGACACTTGCCCACAGTGCCAAAACTACAAACAAATGGTTTGCTGACCATAATATTCCTGTGCTTGATTGGCCAGCCAACTCACCTAAACTGAACCCCATAAAAAATATATTTGGTTTCGTCAAAAGGAAGATGAGAAACACCTGACCCAAAAATGTAGACAAGCTGAAAACCACTATCAAAACAACCTGGGTTTCAATATTACCTCAGCAGTGCCACAGGCTGATCACCTTCTTGTCATGGTGCATTGGTGCAGTAATTCATGGTAAATGAGCCCCAACCAAGTACTGCATGTAAAAATGAACATACTCTTCAGAAGTTGAACATTCCTTTATTGTAAATAATTTTTTTATTTATCTTAGGAAATATTCTAATCATTTCAGATACTGGATTTCTGTATATCATGAGCTATAAGCCATAATCAGCAAAATTAAAACAAAAAAGCTTGAAATATTTCACTTTGTGTGATGAATATAGAATACAGGAAAGTTTAACTTTTTTTTTATTAAAATGCAAAAAATATATATTTTTCCATGATATTCTAACTGTTTGAAATGCACTCATACTTTGTACTTAATATACAAGTACTGATTTCTAGCTATGATAAATTTTCTGTATAATTTGTTTTTCATCATTGGCTGATAGTCTAAAACCAAGGGAAATCCATGTAACATGCCAATGGCTGTAGGTGCAGGCTAGACCCAATAAGCAGTCACAACTTGTGCAAGAGTAGAGAATATAAAAGAGTCTTTTATGCATCTAAAATGAAGCACAATGAAAAATGGTTGCAACTAGCCAAAAATATGACAGGTAATAATGTGAATGGGAGTCAGTTCAAAAACAGAGAGCATGAAAAAAATAATGTTTCCCAAGTGCTGCCTGAAGGAAAAAAAAAATCTAAAGATTCCAGAGCACAATCCCAACGTGGAAGTATAAGCTCATAATCCAGAAACAGTCAGCAAAGAAGTAATCCAAACAGGTGGCAAAAAGTAATCCACAAATACTGAGCAAAGTTGTAATCTGAAAAAAAAAAGAGTCCAATGAAAAAAATCAGAGCAAAACATGGACATAAACTGACAGCAACGGAGATAATTCCATGTTGGGAAATCTTCAAGCAGTGTTAATATTGAGTCATAGGTGAGCAAATTAGAGACAGGTGTGCTGGCCATAGGGGAAGGAAGGCCAGGCCTGGGAAAAGTATGGGATGGAGTGTGATGGCAAAAATACAAAGAAGACAGAGTGAAATAAGATGCGGATCAGGACCTAGAGGTTCCAGGCTGGATAGGTACAGTATCCCCCTCTGATGGATGCCTCTGGGCATCCAAGATAAGGCTTCCAGATTCTTGCAATGGAAGTCCCTGATGAGCAAAGGGTCCAGGACTAATTGTGCAGACACCCAAAACCTTTCCTCCAGGCCATACCCCTTTCATTCAGTCAGGTTCTGCAACACCTGACCTCAGCAACAGACCTTTAGCAGCCTATTGACAGACCAGGCATCACCTCCATCTATGAACTTGGTGGGAGGGGTCTTGGAAGGTGGGGAGAATGGACTGGAGACCAGGGGTCTCAGTTGAGAGACATGAAAGGAGACCTGAACATGACACATAGACCTGGATAACAACAGTCTGACAGTAGTAGGGTTAATGACATTGGAAATGGGAAAAGGACCAACAAACCTGAGAGCCAGCTTATCTGAGAAAACGTGAAGGGGAAGGTTAGCAATGGATAACATGACCTTCTGTCTGGGACAATAAACTGGATCTGGCATGTGGTGTTGGTCTGCCTTCCTCTTCTACAATTGGCTGGAGTGTAATAGGTGATATCTAGTATGTGTCCAGGCTCTACAACAGCATCAAATGAAGGTTTGGGCAGAAGGGGATGGACACCTCCACTTGCTTGGAGAAAAGAGGTGGTTGTTACCTGAGGTAAAACTGAAATGGGGTCAACCAAGTCAAGGATGAAGCAAGGCTATTATGCACATATTTGATCCATGGCAGAGCCTGGCTCCAGAAGGATACATCACCAGATGTCAAGCACTACAAGGCGACCTATAAGCTCTGATTGGTGTGCTCCATCTGCCCATTGGTCTGTGGGTGGTAGCCTGAGGAAAGACTAGGAGTTGCCCAAATTAGTTTACAGAACTCTTTCAAAAAATGAGCTGAGAACTGTAGACCCCTGTCAGACATGATGCCCAGTGGCATACCATGAATCCTGAAAACAAGGTGAATTAGAATTTTTGCAGTATCTTTAGCAGATGGCACCTTGAAGAGAGGGATAAAATGAGCCACTTTAGAAAAATGATCAACATGTGGGGTGCATCTTACCATCCTTGGCTGTTCTCTGGGACAGGACTACTCCTATGCCAGTGTCCAAGGCATCCACCTCAAGCATGAACTAAGCTATAGGATCAAGAAGGGGAATTCACATTTATTTGCTTTGCGCTTAGGGAATTCACATTCATTTGCCTTGGCAAAAAGTTGATTCTCTAGAAACTGCTGCAAAACCTGCCTGACATGGAACTGGTGAGTCTAAAGCATGGGGTGGGGTGGGGGGGGGAATCAAGATATTGTTGAGATATACAAAACAAATTGGTTGATGTAATCCTGTAAGATATCATTAACCAATGCTTGGAAGATGGATGGAGTGTCAGTGAGCCCAAATGGTAAGACCAAATACTCAGGTTCCCTGTAGGTATGATAAAATCTGCCTTCCACTCATCCCTCTCTTATTCCTATCATCTGGTTTGCATTGTGGGGGTCCAGCTTAGAGAAAAATTGAGTCCCCTGCAGCAGCTTGAAGGCCATGGACATGAGAAGTAACAGTTCTTGATGGTGATCTTGTTTAAGCCTCAATACTCAATGTAGGGCCTGAGAGACTTGTCTTTCTTCACTATAAAGAAGAAACCTGCTCCCACAGGAGACAATGAAGGATGGATGATGCCAGCTGCTAGAGATTCATATAACACACACACACACACACACACTCACACTCACATACACACACACACACACGTTCATGGTCTTTCTCTCAGGAGGAGAGAGAGAATAAATGCAACCCTTGGGAGGAGTGGTCCCAGGTAGCAGTTCGATAGAAGAGTCATAAGGCTGATGAGGAGGAAGAGAGGTGGCCCAGGCCTAACTGAGTACCTGACAAAGTTCCAGGTACTTCAGAAGACTATTAGAAAGATTGATGGTCTCATGAGAACTGATGACCTGAGAGGCCAGAGGAGTCTGAACAGAAGACAAGCAGGTTGTGAGACAGCAGGTCCAGGAGAGGGCAGCTCCATTACAGCAGTTGATATGGGGATTGTGTAGGTGCAACCAAAGAAGGCCAAGAATGATAGGTTCATGAGAGTTATTTGTGGTGAAGAAAGAGATTCCACATGGTTCTCCAACACCTTCAGAGTAACTAACTCAGTGACATAGGAGACAGGACTGAGTTTGGTGCTGTTTAGTGCTCTGGTGACTAATGGGCAGCTTAACTCCTGCAAGCTGAACCCCAGCTCCTCAGCCAAAAAAAAAAAGTCTTAATGAAGCTTTGGTCCACCCCAGAGTCAATGACTGCCTTAACCAGGCTAATCTTATCCTGGAAAATTAGTTTTAAAGGAAGTACCGAGATCTTGGCAGCAGAAAAGTGTGTCAATATACCCACCCATATCCCAGGTGCTATTGGTGGGCAGGCCCTTTCAACAGACAATGAGAAATGAAAGGTCCAGATTTACCACAGTAAAAATAGGACCTGGTCTCATAGTGGCACCTTCTCTCCTCCGGAGTGACTTGGGTTCTGCCTAATTGCATGGGCTCAGATTTGGCGGAAGTGATTGCCTCAGATGGAGGGACAGTGGTCATAGGCTCAAACCTAAGGCTTCTTCTCAGATTGCATTGGCATAAATGGGTGTGCACCCAGTCTGCAAGGTCCACTAGGCCATCCAGACTCTCCAGGAGGTCATGAGGAATGATCTCATTCAAAATAGAGCTATTTAGTCCATGAAGCAAGGCATCATACAGATCACTTTTATTCCAAGCCACTGCCATGGCCAGAGTGCAAAACTCAATGACATAGTCATAAACCAGTTGGCTACCTTGCTTGAGCCCCGTTAGTCATCTTGCTGCTTCCTTGTCCTTTGGTGACTGATCAAAATCTTTCTGCATTTCTATAGAAAGCTTCTTGTAACTTGAACAACAAGGGGCCCTGGTATCCCAAACCGCTGTCTGTCTGTCCCAAACCCTTCCAGTCAAGAGTGTGAGGACTTAGGCTGCTCAAGAGCTCTCAAAGGGGAAAGCAGAGGCCTGAAGTTCCATCAACTGAGCACTGGGAATAGAATTAGCGGCAGGTTATGGTTCACCATTATAAGGCTGTGGAGCAGGCAGTCGCGGCTCTGAGTGGGGTTGCAGTGCAGGGACACCTGGTGAGCTGACAGACACAGCAGCTGGCTGGCTAGAGATAGAAGCCTGAAGCCTCTCCATGTAAGATGAGAGTCTCTGCAGTGTCTCCTTTATAGACATCATGTCGTGATGGACTGCTGCAATCTTTTGCTGGTGGAATCTGAGAATCAAGCATTGTTTAGACAATGCAGCTCTGTGTCAATGTTTGCTGGGTCACTTCTTTGTCAGAATTATTCTGTCGTGCCAATAGCTATATGTGCAGGCTAGACCCAATAAGCAGACACAACATGCACAGGAGTAGAGAATAGAAAAGTCTTTAATGCATCTAAAATGAACCACAAAGGAAAAAGGGATGCAGTGAGCCAAAAATCTGGAAGGTAATAATGTGAACAGGAGTCAATTCAAAAACAGAGAGCATGAAATAAAACAATCCCTACTGAGCTCTGTGTGGGGGAAAAAGTCTAAAGAGTCCAGAGCACAAATCCAAAGCAGGAGAATGAGCTTGTAATCCAAACTGTCAGCAAAAAGTAATCCAATGATGCTCAGCAACGTAGTAATCTGGAAATAGAGTCCAATGGAAAAAATCAGAGCAAAACACAGGCAAAAACTGACATAGCGGCGAAGATAATTCCACATTGGGAAATCTCCAAGAAGTGTTCATATAGAGCCATAAATGAGCAGATCAGAGACAGGTGTGCTGGCCATAACACAGGGAAGGCTGGGGGGGGGCATGGGGTGAAGTGTGAAGGTGAACATATGAAGAGGACAGAGTGAAATGCAAGACCCGTATCAGGACCTAGAGGTTCCGGGCTGGATCATGACAATCCAAGGTTCAGATTTGAATTTGGTTTTCTCATCTCATTATCTCTAGCTACTTTATCCTGTTCTACAGGGTCGCAGGCAAGATGGAGCCTATACCAGCTGACTATGGGTGAAAGGCAGGGTACACCCTGGACAAGTCGGCAGGTCATCACAGGGCTGAATTTGATTTTCTTCCTTGAAATATTTTTTGGAGGAATATGAGAGTTCATAATTTCATTATATTTACTGAGAAAGCTGGAGAATATTTTATTCATATCAGACTTGCCAAAGAATTAGCTAGATGAGTCATAGAAACCATATAAAATATGATCACATCACCCCTGTCTTATCCACACTGCACTGGCTCCCAATCAAATTTCATATTGATTATAAAATACTGGGGTGGAACGGTGGTGTAATGGTTAGCACTGTCGCCTCACAGCAAGAAGGTCTGGGTTCAAGCCCCATGGCTGGCAAGGGCCTTTCTGTGTGGAGTTTGCATGTTCTCCCTGTGTCCGTGTGGGTTTCCTCCGGGTGCTCCGGT
>JAPEIY010000025.1:49525863-49536540 GCA_026122135.1 Cathorops aguadulce | reverse complement strand
TTACAAGCTGTGATACTTGCCAAAGGGGGTGTTACTAGGTACTAACCATGCAGGGTGCCCAAACTTTTGCTTCGGGCTCTTTTCCTTTTTTGTCATTTTGAAAATGTAAAAGATGAAAATTAAAAAAAAATGTTTTTGCTTAAAATATAAAGGGAATGGGTCATCTTTAACTTTATGCCATTTGGAGATCACTTTATCTTCAATTTGCTTAACTGTTCACAGTAACAGCAATTTTGACCAGGGGTGCCCAAACTTTTGCATACCACTGTAAGTGATGGGCTGGTACATTTCATCCTAAAATGGCCACAGATCACCATGTGGTCAAGTTCATGACTTCACACACATATGCATTCAATTTGAAATATAATTTTATTTGCATTAATAGTGTAAAAACTAGAATGAAAAAAGCAGTTTTCCTTATTTATTTTGTGTCACAGGGTGGTTGGCTTGAGCTTGACGGGCCCAGTCTCACATAAAAAAGCAGCAAATAAACAATGAATGTCAGAACTTACCTGCTTCTGCTTCTTGTTGCTCCAATGGCTCAAATGATGTCCCTTCCTGTTTGTTATGTAATTTAAAGCAACTGTACATTATTTAAAGACAAAACAAGTTAGTGTGATGGGGTGGTAAGTCAAAATGAGGGACACACACAAATCATTTTTTTTTTTGGGGGGGGGACAGAAATCTGTTATGTAAACAGGGACATGTAATTTTGAAAATTAAAAGGTTTGATAAAAATTTAACATTTATTGGGTGATGTTTTAGATGCTAGTCTCATATTGGTCAATACTGACGTGAAAATAGCCATGGACTAATGAAAATGTATTTAAAAATTGTATATTAATCTTTAAAAATAGTATTTTCTCATATAACATATGAACAAGAACACTTTAATCATTTTACACTTTGGCACATTTTTGATGCCTTATGCATGTCATCAAACATTGCTGACGCAAATGGCACCAGTTTCATAGAATGACTCGTATGTTGACTTTTGCCTTGTACTGTAGGTCTAAACTGTATGCATCATGGCGGCAGCTTAAAGGGTAGCAGCTGGTTATTAAGCATATCGGTCAATAAATTAAGTGTAGCGGAGCCGCTATGCTGTGACGCTTTAGGGGAACCATATATACGAGTTTGCATGTTCTCCCTGTGTCTGTGTAGGTTTCCTCTGGGTGCTCCGGTTTCCCCCACAATTCAAAGACATGCAGTTAGGTTAATATGGGGCGGCCTTAGGCTAAGGTGCCCTTGAGCAAGACCCCCCCCCCCCCCAACTGCTCCCAAGGCTACCCATTGCTCTGGGTATGTGTGCGTGCTCATGTGTGTTCACTGCTTTAGATAGGTTAAATGCAGAGAGGAATTTCACAAGTGTACATGTGATGAATAAAGTTCTATTAAGTGTTTATACACACACACACACACACACACACACACACACACACACACACAGCTTATTTATATGAAGGATACCAATTATTCTGGAGCTGACTGTATAATTACATCTTTTCTGATAAGTGTATTAGTGGTTCCCAGTCCTTGTCCTGGAATATGACTACCATATCTTTTTGTTGGTTTTCCTGCTTTATCAAACCTCATCCAACTAATCACCTGAATAACACACCTTTATTGACTTAATGTGTGAGTGCAGGAGCAGAAAAGTCACTTAAATATACAGAATATATATACTCCAAAAGCATGTTTAGGGACCACTTCTTTTTATTCATAAACCCTTTAAAATCTGTGCATTTCAATGTAACCTTTACAGTTGCTCCAGGGAAAAAGATCCAGTTAGCAGTATCAAGAGGATCAAAGTTATCCTCCAGTAGGGTGGGTTTATGGGCCATGTTCACCAGCAGTATGTTATCCAGTCCCCAGCAAGACTCATAGCCATTAGGACCCAGTGCACCCTCCTGGGACCACCTCAAGTGCACAGCCTCTCCCTTGCAGCTTGGTGGCACTGTAAGTAGATGTAACACTGTGCTGCTGTTTGTGGGTGCTCTAGAAATGAGAAAGAGTTTGAAAGATCATTAATTTAATTGAGCAATAAACACAAGGTTGAATGGATGTCAGATCAAGCTTGATGGACTGAATTAGACTTGAGTGCTACACAGTTAAATTATATATACACCAATAACACATTCTATTATATATTAAACCTAATACATTTACAATGTAGAAAGATAGCTTCAGTTCAATAATAATAATAATAATAAACTCAAACAACACTGTCACTGCATTACAGCTGATGAAGTGACATTTCAGAGGTTAATGGGGCTGGATGTCTGTGCAAAGAGGATTAATGAGAAACCTGATCTTCTCCAAGGTGGTCCAGCCACTTGAATTGCTCAGTCTGTAGGAGACAATTATGCTGGGATCTGAATAACTGAAATGGCAGGATCCAGAACCTAAACAAAAACACATCCACCCACAAACATTTAAACTATGAATAGAATAAGCACATGCATAGCTGGTTAGAATATTTAATGTATTTGCATCAAGCTAAGCTAAATGCCTCAGCTATTTTCCTCCCATTATTTCTCTCTCTTTTCATAGGGTGGCTTTGATGTATTGGTATTCTGAGTACTCTCCCTTCTCTACTCATTCTGACCATGAAAAATTTATGTCCTCAACAATGTCATGCTACAGAAATCAATGACTGAACCTCAGTTGCTCTGGGGTATGTGGTGCATGAGGGAAATTCTGAGGCAGGCTGGTTGTGACATTAATATTGGAGGTTTTAAGAAGCGTGACTAAGGCTATAACTGAGGATCAAGATTAAAGACAAATTACAAACCGATATTAAAACAGTATTATTATCTAGAATAATTAAGAGATACTGATGGTACATTGTTATTAATAAAGGGTGAATATAACACTTCAGAGAACACTTTTTAACCAATACTATTCATATATTCTTAAGGCTGAGGGACTCAAGCCTACAGATCTGTTTTTGAGTGCTTATCAGAATTAATATGAATTTGGTGGGTTTTTTTTTCCCAATTAACATGAGATGAATGAAGATTTATGTAAATTGTGTTTTCCAAGATCTAGTAGACTAGCTCAGTAGGCATAAGTATACTATCCTAATGACTGAAATCTCTACAGCTAGACAGACAGCTTTAATTTAGGTTTGATTAGGCACTTAATCATTTGCCAAGTCAGACCATAAATTATCAAATCATATTGACAGTAATGGGCTAATTCCCAACTCTCAATTCTCAAGCATCCTGTAGAAAATTCTGCACAGAATTTCAACTTTTACTATAATTTTAGAATTACTCATTGCCTCAGCATCCTTTTCTTTATTAAAAACAACTGGGCTAATGCACTGATAGAGACTTTAGGAAACTCTTGACAATAGAATTCTGGAGTCCTAAGTCAAAGGGGATGCCCCTCTTATCTCCACACACAAACTCACCCCTCCTTCTTCAGTTCTCACCTATGCCTTTTTATATTTTTATGCAAATGTTGAATGTGGGTTAATTTGAGTGAAGCAGCACCTGACAAAGAGCAAAAATGGTGTGCGTGCATGCTTGACATAAGCGCAATACACAGAATGTGTAATGTTCATGAGAGACAGTGTAAAAATGAGTGGGCTTTTTATGCAAGAATAAAATTTAATTTAAAAAAACTGATTAAAATGTTGCTATGGATACATTAATTTTGTTCAGGACTGATGCATGCTTTAGGATGGTTAGTGTGATGTGGACAACAGAAAATAATAGATTAAAAACAAAAAGAGATTATTAAATTCAAGTGTAGACTGTGTGGAGTCCAAATTGATGCACTGATAGAGATGCATTGAGAAACAGCTATTAAGTTGTACAGTCCATGTCAATTAAAAAAAAATACTTCTTCTTTCCCTTTGTTCAGTTCACATGGATTAAAATGAACTAGTCTAGTTCACATTCATTTTTTCTGATTTTTTTTTTTTAATGAGCCAAACTGAATCCAGTGGGAATTTTTTTAAATCAGCAATTACAATATCAAAATCTCCCTTACAATTACAAATGTGCTTTGAGTCTACTTTATTGATATAAGCAAACCAGCAGTCTCACAACCAGTGCATCAGAGTGTGTTGCCATAAGACTACACTGGTCAAGATGAGAAAATTCAGATGGTCACATAATTTTCCAAGTTGCGAGCCCAAGATATCCCAATACTTCATATTCAATATTATAATATGAAAGTTATAATTTTTGCTTATTTTTGCTACTTCTGTTGAGTGAGCATCCTTCACTCTCACTAGTGAACTACACTCATGTTCATTTTAATTTGTTGAAAACTGATTCATTCAGTTCATGAAACATATGAGCATATTAAATGAACAGTGCTCATTTAGCACATTCATGCACAACACTATATTTTTTACACTGTCTGATACTGTCTCTCTTGACCTAAAGATGAACATTTTTTTTTTAATCTATACAAATCAATGTTTATTTATTACTATCAGTTGGGCTTTTACACAGGCTACACTTGAATTTAATATTTTTTCTTATTTTACATCATCCACACTGATGTCACTGGAGTCATTTTTCATTTACTCACTTTTACTCTTGCATAAAAGAACATATTGATACTATCTCTCTTGATGGTTACACATTCTACACTAATGCGTGTTTGGCACTTGTGTCAAGAATGTGCATACATTATTATTTTTTTCCCTTTCTCAGGTGCTGCTTTGCTCAAACTTATAAGTGCTTAACATTTGCATAACAATATAAAGTTGCATAGGCGATAACTGCACTGAAGAGAGAGGGGTGAGTTCATGTGGTTAGAAAGAGGTGGGGCCCCTCTATGGCTTGGGATGAAAATTCTTGCAGTCCTCAAGAATTCTAGTGTTTAAAAAAAAAAGTGTTTAGCTTGAGATAATACATTGTATGTTATACTGTATGTTACACGGAATTCATGCTACGTATGAATTCCAAATTTTAAACAAAAGTGAAAATATATTTATCATACAAATAGAGGGTTATTTATGCAACGAGTTTGAAATAATTTGTTACTACTTACCCAGGGCAAACTGTAGTACTGAGGCAGTGCTTGTATTAAGAGCCACTGTGATCTAAACCAACAAAAGAACATGTATCAAAGTCCATTTTCTTATGCACAAAAAACAAAAATAAAAACAAACAAACTCACTCTTTTTCCATGCACTGGTTAAGTGTATTTAATTTGTATGTATATCTGTTCTATTTGTGTTCATGTAGCCCAGAAATGCCAAGAAATATCACAAACAAATATCTACAAGCATTAAAAAGGCCCCCCTATTCAATATTTGTTTACAGGATATAAATAGTTTCAAGGGAGATAAAATGTTTACATCAAATACAGACAATGAGATGTAAATTAACAATACAATTTATTGTTACATCATTGCCAGAATTGGTGTCTCACTATGACTCCCAACAAGCATTGTGGCTCCAAACAAGGCTGCCATGGGGTACAATTCCTAATGCACATGCTAATTTTCATGTTCAAGCTCACCTGATTACTGATCATCCATACCTGGACTATATCACACATGTACACACACTATACAAACTATTTACACTCACCCAATGTGTACCACTCAGTACAGATTGCTCTCCTGGCAATAGTGAGTCTCATCATTGTGATTGCTTTGCTGGTTTTGATCTTTGTGTCATTTCCTGATTACCAATTCTAGTCATATATACTTCAGTCTGTTTGTTGATTGCCTGGCCCTTGCCTGTAATTACATTTATGACCTTGCCTCGTGTTTTGAACTTGTCTACAAATTCTGAAATGAAGCATTTTAACCTGCACCTGCACCCATTTCTGCCACAATACTTTGCTATCAGAATGGCTACAGCTGATATGCTGAAATGACAATAGGCTCTAGCAGCCCAAGACCATCTCATTGGAAAGTAGCAGCCATGATCCACACCAAGCTAACCATCACACTGGTGGATCCTCCAGTAGTTGCCCCAGCAGGAACCTCTTAAGCAGTTTCTTCAAAAAATGCTCTGCTGATTCTGCTCTGTGGAAGGGTTTCATGCTTCAGTGTTCTCTGTATTTTGACTGTCAAAAACAAGTCCTTGAGTGAACCGAAATTGCACAGTCAACCTGCTAACTCTATTAACCTGCTAACCAACAAGGTGGTAACCTGGGCTACAGCAGTATTGTCACAGGGAGGGGAGCACACAAATTCACATGACCATTTCCTGGAACTGTTTTAATACATGTTTGGCCACTCTCCAGAAGATAAAGAAATTGCAGAGCAACTTCTGTCTCTGAGACAAGGCAACCAATGCACAGAGGAGTTTAATAATAATAATAATAATAATAATAATAAATTTTATCTACAAGTGCCTTTCAAGGTACCCAAGGACACTGAACAGTAAAAAAACAAACAATAAAAAGCAAAACAATAGAATAAGAACAACAATAATAATAATATCATGAGAAATCAATATAATAACGTTATTAAAAACCAAAGAGAAAAGGCCAAGCTAAAGAGATGTGTTTTTAGCTGTTTTTTGTAAGTGGACAGTGTTGAGCATTGTACATAATGTACACATTAACAATGACAGTTCTCTCTGCAGCATTTTCCAAAAATTTGCAACCCCTGGGCATTCCCAAATCATGTGGAAAAAGGTACCCACTGTGCCTGTAAAACACTGTACAATTCGGATTATCTTTTAATTTCATACTGTAAAGTTTACGAGGAGTCATGTTTGTTCTGTGAATGAAATTTAGATGAATCTGTTGGTGGTCAGGGTTTCTGGATGACTGTTTAACTGTATCCCAGACCCCATCCCAGTTGAAGTCGGGGTCAAGGTCAGGGATATCTGCTCGCCAAAATGCATTCACTGGTAGAGTAATATACGATTTTTCCAAGAAATAGCGATACAACCAAGATACAATTTTCCTGGATTCCCGGGCCTGACGTAAAAGTTTGATCAAAGAGTGTTCCTCTAGTGGACCTTGCCAGGGTACACCATATGTTTTCATGACTGTTCTTAGCTGCAAGTAGAAATAAAACGTGGAATGTTGTAAGTTGAACCGGGATGCGAGTTCTTCAAAAGAATATAGACCCCTGTCACCAAAAATGTCACCAAGGGAATGAATCCCCCTGTCGTACCACTGTCGACATTGACCAAACTTAATTGGGGATTTATCAATCAACAAACGATCGTTATAAAAGATAGGCGAATAGGGGTTCCAATTAGATGAAATACCACACACTTTTTCTGCTGCCCTCCGAACTGCTAATACGTGAGTCACAATGGGACCATAGCGGACTTGAGATTTCTTTATGGGAATATTTGAAAATAAGAATTCATTTAGTTTCAATGGACGAACCATATTCTCCTCCAGTTCACGCCATGATGTCTTGATACCCTCGTTGAACCAGCTGATCAGAGAGCGCAAAGCGAAGGCCCAGTGATATAATTTAGGGTTAGGCAATGAGAGTCTTCCGTCAGCTCTATCTCTCTGTGCTGTAGATAATCTAAGACGAGGACGCTTCCTATTCCAGATAAATTTCGAAATTATCTGCTGGGGCTTGTCCCAAAAACATAGGGGAGGTGGCAAAGGCAGCATCACACTCACAAAGTTAATCCAGGGAAGCACATTCATTTTAATAATGGAAACACGAGATCTAAGGGAATTTGGCAGCCCCAAATTTATCAAGGTCATGGGAAATGTTGGACAAAGTTTCTTCATAATTGGACTTGACAATGGTCTGTAATGAAGAGCTAATCTTAATGCCCAAATACTTGAAGTGTTTGACTACTGGTATATTTGAAGGTAAAGCTATGTTTCTCATTTGGTCATTCAAAGGCAAGAAAGCGTCCAATTTATTCTGTACCCAGATATACCACTAAAACATTGAAAAATACTGTAGATAGAACAACAGGCAGAGACTGCTGAGCATTCCCTAGATATAAGAGAATATCATCTGCATATGAAGATATATAATGTGAGGTCCCAAACACAGTGATAGGAGTGATACCTTTAGACAATCGGATCGACTGGGCGAGAGGCTCCAGAAAGAGTGCAGACAGGAGTGGACTCAAAGGGCATCCCTGTCTGGAGCCCCTTGCAATGTTAAACAGGGAAGAATGAACACGTTGGAAAATTCCTTCTGCAACTTGGCTACCTCCAAGTGTTGGGCTGGCGAGAGGTGGTCTCCACAAGGGACCAGAGTGGCTTGAGGTGTTTTTTTTTTTTGTACCTCCGGCCCCAGCTCTGCCTTCTCGGGGACTGCCGACACCAGTGCCACAGGGACCCCCTCGTTCCAATGTTTTAACAGGTTGAGGTGGTAAATTTGCAATGCCCCACCCTTATCTGTTCACCTCACATCATAGTTGATGTCCCTGACTCGCCGTGTGACCTCAAAGGGCCCTTGCCACTTGGTGATTAATTTGGAGTTTGACTTGGGCAATAATGCAAGCACTTTGTCTCCTGTTGTGAACTCTCTAAGGGGCATGCCCCTGTCATACAGTCGGACTTGACGTTCTTATGCCTGCCACAAATTCTCCTGGGTATTGCAATTGAAAATTGCAATTCTCTGTTCCTCAGAGCAAACCTTATTTTTTCAAGGTGCAGAGCATCAGCCATTTCTTTAAGCCACATCTTAAAAGTGGGAGCCTCCTTCTTCTTCCAAAAAGTCAAAACGAGTTTTTTTTTTTTTTGGCTGTAATCAAGCTTAAGAAAGAAGTTGCCTTTGTGCTCTTCTCAATGCTGTTGTGGAATCTGAAGCTCCCAAAGAAATTAAGACAGGGCCAGGATCAATGTGAATCATTCGAACATCAGAGAGTGTTTTGAAAATTTTTGTCCAGAATGGGGGGGCGGAGGATGCAGCGATGAGCTTTTTTTATTCTATGACTTTTATAGTTCCAAATAAAGCATAGGACAATAGAATCTAAGACCTTAAAAAAGATTTGGTCAAGAACACTGGGAGACACTGGAAGAGGTATAGTAGTTGGGGAAGGAATATCATTTTGATCATGTTAATTCTGCCAATCGGTTAAATAGGAAGCGATCTCTGAAACTGAATATTAGTCTGCAGTTTGGCCAAAAGAGGGGGATAATTGGCTTTAAAAAGAGAGGAGAATTCTTTAGTGACCTGAATTCCAAGATAGGTGAATGACTGACTGGTTAGAAATTTTAAATTGAAGGTGCTGTATTGGGTGAAAGGTCCCTTCACCCCACAGGCATCAACTCACTTTTGGTCCAATTAACCCTGTAACCAGAGAAGGCTCCAAATAGGTTGATTTTATCTAGAATCAAAAGGAGGCTGAGTTGGGGTTTGATAATGAACAACAGAACGTTGTCTGTATACAGGGAAAATTTCTCAGATGTGTCTGTGACATTAAAGCCATGAATATTAAGATCTGAGCAAATTGACTCAGTGAGGGTTCAATAGCCAGCATGAAAAGGAGGGGCGAGAGGGGACAGCCCTGTCTTGTACCCCTAAACAGGCTGAAGTGGAAGGACAGCAATCTGTTTGTTAAAATTTGGGCCTTGGGATTTCTCTACAGCAGTTTAATCCAGGCTATAAATGTATCTCCCAGATTAAATTTATCCAACACTTTTAAATACCGGTAAGTACGACCATTCCACCTGATTGAATGCCTTTTCAGTGTCAAGAGAGACTACCATGAAATCACTCAGATTAGATTTGGGTTGATGCATTATATTAAAAAGATGTCTAAGGTTGGAGACAGAGTTTCTACCTGGAATAAATCCAGACTGATCCGGATGAACCAATGTGCCAGTACATTTGTTGAGTCTGTTTGCCAGGAGTTTGACTAGTATTTTCTGATCCACATTCAGGAGAGAGACAGACCTATAACCTCCAACCTTCTCCAGATCTCTGCGCCTTTTGGCAATAAGAGTTATGACCGTGTCATTAAGCGTTTGTGGCAGAGATCCCTTTTCAAGAGCCTGAGAGAACATATTAAGTATATAAGGCGCAAGTGTCAGTAAATGTTTTGTACAGCTCAGAAGGCAGTCCATCGAGGCTGGGAGTTTTGCCTTTTTTCAGAGTTTTAACTGTATCTTTCAACTCTTGAAGGGTGATGTCTTTGTTTAAAAAGGCATAATCCTCCTGTGAGAGGGAGGGAAGATCGATACTTTAAATAAAGCTTTCCATATCATGGGGTCCTGCACTTGTTTTAGAAGTATAAAGGGTTTCAAAGAATTCCTTAAAGCGCTTGTTAATGTCTTTCACTGAGGTAAGAGGAGCTCCATATTTGGACCTGATTTTATGAATTGTGCAGTCATTTTCTAATTTGCGCAGTTGTCTGGTAAGCAGTTTTTGGGGTTTCTCACCAAATTCAAAATACTTCTGCTTTGAATTTGGGGTCATTAATAAGTTGGGGATTGATCCTCCAAATGTTATGTCCATGTGAGTGAAAAGAGTAGTCTCTTTCTGTGGGATGGAAGAATCTCCATGCATCAGATAGGTTTGAGTTGTTAATATATGCTTTTAAGAAGTCCCTGGAATTAGAATGTGGGGCCCACTTCTTAGAAGAGCTGTCCATATAAGGGTCTAGAACACAATTTAAGTTTCCTCCAACAATAAGGCCTGTTTGAGATATGTCCATTATTAGGGAGAACACCTTCCTAACAAGTCCGACAGGCGGACAAAGATGCGTCCACTAGGCGGCGAAGATGGTGGTTTGGCCGATTTAGAGAAAGCGT
>JAPEIY010000025.1:49336164-49350211 GCA_026122135.1 Cathorops aguadulce | reverse complement strand
AAGGATCATGTGACAAATGTTATATTCACCTATAGGTGAATATCGCTCCTTACAGCGTGAAATTCGACCAATGAGCGTGCTAGAATTATGATATTCACTTATGTAATTATACTAAACATAGTTAGTCCATTAAAATAGTTCATTTTTACCTCCAGAATCAAAGTGAACTAACAATGGCTAAGACAGTTCACTGGCAAGCGTTTTTTCCCCTAAGTTACACTCACCAGAGATTCGACGTTACAAAGGCAAAAAAACGCTTCAGATGCAATGGATCAAAACAAAACTCCTTCTTGATATTACAACTACAAAAGAAGGTGAAAATTAACTTTTAAAGTGTCAAATATTCGTCTTCTCATACGTTTTCACTTCAATGGTAACTTCTAGGAAAAAAAAGTGTTGATCTTCTCTAGTTAACCTAAAATGTGTCGCACCTACATGAATGGCATATCGCCACCTAGGGGAACAGGGAATATAGAAAAACAATACTAGTAATCCTGTGCAATTTATGTGGGCTACATTCCCCCACGAATGTGCATGCGTCCCTGCATGTGCTTATTCCTACTTAAACAGTAGTTAGGTAGCCTACTTCTAAAGGAATAGACTTAATTGTTGGATTTAAGTCCAAAGCTTTTGTAAAAGCTTGGTTAAACCCTTTCAACAAAGACTGCATAACTAAAGTCAAGGGGTTTCCTAATGTCTGGTAAGTTAGTCGGTCAGGTTCTACCCTATGACTTGTTGACTGTCTCACTTCTTCTTGCTCTTGGACATTGTCCACTCCGCAATCCTCAAGCTCACAATCATCAAATAACTCATCATGGTTTTCCTCTCCTACGTATTCTGGTTCATCTTTGTGTTCTGTTTCAGGCATGGTTTGCAACACATCGTCCACCTGTATTACAAGACTTGCCTCTTCCTTCTTCTCTCCTAGGTCAGTAGACAAACTATCCATTTTCCTTCCCACTCCACAGGAGCCAAGAGATTCATGCATGTGATGCCCTTGCTGCTGACTTCCTGTGGGGTACAATGTCTCTGCTTCAGGTTGGATTGCTCAGGATTCACTGAGAGAGGTTTCGGATTAGTCTGAGGGATCTCATGCACAATAGTGATCGGGGGGAAGACTGTGTCTGGAACTCTAGAATAGTCCAAGACTTCTTCCTCTTCACTTTCATAGGGGTCACTCAGCTGTCCTTCCTCCTCAGACACTACACTCTGAACAGGTGGAATTGCGTTTTTCTTTTGCTTGTGCCGAGTCACCTCTGCTTCATCGGATGGAGCAAGGAAGCCACAAGGTAAGAGCAAGTCACGATGCAGCATCTTGTTAGGGCCTTCAGAATTGACAGGAGCAACAACATAGACAGGAGAATCACTAATGCGTTTGACTACTTTGTACACAGTTTGACTCCAATGGTCAGCTATCTTGTGTTTTCCCCACAACCCAACATTCTTGACAAGGACATGTTCTCCTTCCTCTAGGATGGTTTCTCTTACTTTCATGTCATATCTTTCTTTGTTTTTCAGAGCAACTTTTCCACTATGTTCTATTGCAAGCTTGTAGCTCTCCTACAAGTTTTCTTTGAGCCTTTTCACATAGTCAGTATGGGTAACTTTGCTCTGACCCTTTGGATTGAGGCCAAATGCAACATCAATAGGTAGGCTTGGCTGTCTCCCGAACATTAGCTGATAGGGAAAAAAGCCTGTAGTGTCATTTTTGGTGCAATTATAGGCGTGCACCAAAGGCTGCACATAATCATGCCACTTGACTTTGTTCTCCTCTTCAAGAGTCCCCAGCATCTCCAAAAGCATTTGGTTAAACCGGTTTACCGGATTACCGCATGGGTTATATGGGGTAGTCCTTGTCGTTTTGATACCCAACAAGAGGCAAAGGTCTTTGATTACTGCAGATTCGAAGTTGCGACCTTGGTCGCTATGTAGACGCTTGGGCATGCCATAGTGGACAAAAAAGTTGTTCCACAAAGCCTTGGCTACGGTCTTGGCCTTTTGGTCAGTGGTTGGTACTGCAACAGCGTACTTAGTAAAATGGTTTGTGATGACCAGAATGTTCTTCATCCCATGGCCATCGGGCTCCAAAGACAGATAGTCCATGCAGACTAATTCAAGTGGTCTGCTAGTCAGGATGTTCACTAGACAGGCTGTTCTCTCAGCTTTTGCTTTTTGATGAGCACACCTCTCACAGGTTTTCACTTTCTTATCCACTTCTATGGACATCGTTGGCTAATAGAAACACATGTGGACAAGATCGATTGTCCTTTCAAATCCCATATATCCAACTGAATCATGAAGATCTTCAAGAGCCAATTCACAATACTTTTTGGGAAGGACTAGTTGGAACAATGGCTCACCTTTACTTATTCTTTTATGGTAGAGGACAGCATTGTCAATGACAAGTTGATCCTGTACTCGTAGTATTAGTTGGACTTCTCTGTCCTCTTTCTGTCTCACATGATACGACTGCTGTTTTCATGCACTGACAATGTCAATGACCCAGCTGATTACTGGGTCAGCTCTTTGTTCAGCAGCCCATTCCAACTGTGACATTCTGGGAAGCATGCTGGACCCAGGGAGTAATTCAGTGTGGGTGAACTTAGGCGGGATTGCACTTGCATTCATGGCAAGGGACTCTATCACAGGCAAAAAGTAACTTTCTTCCTCTATGTTATAGGACTTGTCCAACTCGTGTCTTTGGCAAACAGCTTTGACTGCTTCTTGCGGGAAGGAGGCATCATGTTCATCTCTCAAGAATTTTGTCAAGAACTGCTGCACTCTGTTGTCCTCAGCCTCAGCACTGAAATCTGCCTCTTCAAGATCATGTAGGCACCTGGATAAACTGCCAGCATCCTGATTTCTCTTGCTGGCCCAGTACTGAATGCTGAAATTGAAATTGGACAGGGCTGCAAGCCACCAATGTCCAGCAGTGTCAAGTTTGGCAGATGACAGTATATAAGTCAAGGGATTGTTGTCGGTAATAATGGTAAACTCAGCGCCATAAAGGTAATTAGATAGCTTGTCAGTTATTGCCCACTTTAGAGCAAGAAACTCTAGCTTATGAGTGGGGTATCTTCACTCAAATTTCAACAGCCCATGACTGGCATAGGCTATGACTTTGTCTGTCTGTCTTGTTGCTGATACAGGGCCACCCCAAGACCATGAAGGCTGGCATCAGTGTGTAAAAGATATGGCAATCTTGGATTGGCAAAGCCAAGGATTAGTGCGGTGGTCAGTTTCTCAATGAGAGTTCTGAAATCCTGCTCACACTTAGGCATCCACTTATCTGCAAAAGCTGACTTAAGGTTAGCATTTGAGAAGAACTGGATCTTGTTCTTTTTCCTTGCAGGGATGTAGCCGGCAGTCAGGTCATTGAGGGGCTTTGCACTTTTTGAGAAGTCTTTGATAAATCTTCTATAGTACCCAGTGAACCTGAGAAAGGACTTGAGCTCCCTGATATTGTTAGGTTTGAGCCAAGTTGTGAGTGCTGAAATCTTGTCAGGGTCAGTTTCTACTCTGTTCTCTGAGACAACATGTCCTAAGTACTTCACTGATTTCCTGAAAAAGTGAAATTTCTCAGGTGACAACTTGAGCCTGAATTCTTTCAGATGGTTTAAGACTCGCATAAGCCTCTTTTTGTGCTGTTCAAGGGTTTCAGAGAAAACAATAAGATCATCTAGGAAAACAAGAACTTCCTTTAAGTTCAAGGAACTCATGCATTTCTCCATAACTCTTTGAAATGTGCTTGGAGTGTTGGTTACTCCCTGCGGCATCCTATTGAATTCCCAGAATCCCATTGGAGTGATGAAAGCTGTTTTGGGTTTATCTTCCTCTTCCATTTCCACTTGATAAAAACCTGATTTTAAATCCATTACAGAGAACCATTTGTATCCTGTCATTGCAGCAAATGTTTCCTCAATATTTGGCAAAGCATATGTATCCTTGATTGTCTGCAAATTCAGTAATTCTGTAATCAACGCATAATCGAATTTTGCAATTTTTCTTCTTCACTATTACAACTGGTGAGGCAAATGGACTTTCAGACTATCTTATGATGTTTGCATCGTACAGCTCTTTCAAGTGCAGTCAGACAGCTTCATAATCAGACACGTGGATGGGTCTCACTCTCTACTTAAAGGATGTTGGATCAGAAAGGCGAATCTTGTGCTTGACAGCTTTTGTATGTCCATGGTCAAGATCATCTTTTGCAAAGACTTCAGGAATGGAATTCAGCTTCTCTTTAATCCTTTCTTTCCACTCCTCAGAGAGAGTTGAATCACTGAAATCAAAGGCAATTGAGTTTTCAGAAGCCACTGAGAGCTCCAGGTGGCACCCAGGACTGGCAGATGGTCACTCTCTTCTCTTAGTTTGACCTTCACCCTTCAGGGAGGTAAGTGGAGAAACAGATAGTGGAGCTGTGAGATCTGCCAAAGTGTAATGCGCTGGCACTGTAACATCATGTGTAGTTTCATTCTGTAGTAAAACAGGCACTTTGAAAATGTCTGTCTGGGGCTTGACATAGCAACAAATGGTCAGTCCACTTGGTAATGAATAAGAGGGGAAATCAACTAACAAGAGAGCTTAACCTTCCATCTCTGAGTGTCTGATATATATGTCTTTAGAACATGATGTACAGCCATCTGTGAGTCTCTGATAAACATATTTTAGAACACGATATCAGAACACGATATACAGATACATTGACATGTTCTCACCCAAGGCTAACCGTCTAACCAGCCACCAGGCCTAGTGTGTATGGACATACACACAAACTCACAAACCCAAACACACACACACACACACCAATAAATGTTCAGCCTTCCGAGACAGTTGGGAGGGAGAGGACCCTGGGTGGCCCACTTAGGGACTCTCTCTCAATTTCTCTCTTATTCTTATCTTTCCTATTATCTATTTTTCTATTACTGTTCTATATTTTAATAAACCTCATTTCTGTTGACACAATTTTCTTGTTGACCATTATTTCCACCACAGTGTGTAGAGCCAACCAATTTTTTTTTCAGACTCCTCCATCTGGCTCTGTCCTCTGCCAGGCATTGGGCTTGTTGCAGGGTTACGCCACAGGTTTCCAGGTCGCTGGCTATGACATCGAGCCAGAATGTGCGTGGAGCCCCTCTGGGTCTCTTCCATCCAGCTCTGAGCAGGTCAAAGTTCAGAGTGGCTTTAGTCAGATGTTCTGGGGTAGGCACAAGACATGGCCATACCACCTCACTCTGCGCATGGCTACCAGGCAGGAGGTAGGGGATTGTTGAGTTCTTCCATGGACCTCCTTGTTGATATGTTCATGCCACTTGAGCTCTGCAATTGTTCAAAGGGCTTTGCTGTCAAGGCCATCGAGCCTGGCCACCATGGTGTTGTTTAGCGGCCTGGTTTCAAAACCATATAGAAGGATCGTCACTACTGAGACATTGTAGATACAGAGCTTTGTCCCCAAAGAAATATGCTGGTGCCTCCACAAAGGCCTCCACAGTGACTGCATTACCACCAATGCCAGCATATGCCATCTGTTGATCTCCAGGTTTTAGGTCCCCTGTTTGGGAAAGAGTTGAACCAAGGTACTTGAAGGTCAGTACGAAGTTTACATTGGTGTTAGCAATGTGGAGGGGCAGGGGATCTGGTCCGTTTCCAGTGTGCACGAGTTCGGTCTTAGTCCAGTTGATAGTAAGCCCAAGCTTCTTGGCCTCGTTGTCAAATGCAATTAAGGCATCTCTGAGTTGATTTAACACATCAGCTAACAGGGTAGTATTGTCAGTGTACTCAAGATCTGCCAGGGTGTAATGGCCAAAAGACACACCCAGAACACGTTCTGAGAACTTACTCATTAAATAGTTGATGACACAGTTAAAAAGATCTGGTGCAGTGATGCAGCCCTGGCGAATGCCACTGTTAATGGTGAACCACTCTGAGTCTTTACTGTTCACATGAGCACATCTTTCGGCACTGTTGTACATTTGTTGAAAGAGGATGATTTTGGGTGGTGCACCAAGGGTTTTCAGGATCTTACATAGGGCAGCATGGTCCACTGTGTCAAAGGCAGCCTTAAGGTCAATAAAGGCAATGCAGAGGTGACTATCTTTCCTGAATTCTCATGCCTTCTCAATGACAAAGTGGAGAGCTGAGATGTGATCGATGGTAGATCAGTTGGGCATAAAGCCAGCTTGTTGTGGGTGATGTCTGCTTCTGATGGCTGGTATTGCCCTGGTAAATAAGATATGGGTGAACAGCTTGCCAGGTATGGAGAGGAGTGTAATGCCTCTGTGGTTGCCACAGACTAACTGGTCACCCTTCCTTTCTGGATTGCCACTATTTTATCTTAGAATAGCTTTAGCTTGTGTGTGTAAATATACCCCCCCCCCTTTTTTTTTAAGTTTATATCTTTTTACCTATATTTTATATTTCATGTTTATTACTGTTTGCACCATGGATAAGAGGGAAATGCAATTTCAATTCTCTGTATGTCCTGCACATATGACATTATTGATAATAAAGTTGACTTGAACTTGAACTTCCTCTTCCAGAATGGTAGGATAATGTCACATCTCCAGGCCTCCAGAAGTTTCTCAAGGACCCACACATGGTTGATGATTTGGGTGAGCCACTGGATCATATGGTCGCCTCCAGCCTTGAGCATCTCTGCTGTGATCTTGCATATACCAGGAGCTTTGCCATTCTTCAGTTTCTTTAGTGCAGTCTTGACCTCATCTGATGTGACTGGGGTGGTAGGACCATCTGGGTTTGGATCATTGGCAGCATCTGTGAGAACATGGTCCTCAGAGACTGGTTGGTAGTTGAGGAGCAGGCTTAAGTGTTCCCTCCAGTGGTTTATCCAATCCTCTTCTGTGGATAGAACATTACCAGAGTTGTCCTTTCTGAGGAAGCTGCATTGTCGTGGGCTGGCCTTTGCCTGTTGGAGAAGACTGAATATCTGGTGCTGATATTTGCACTGAGCAGCACACTCAAGCTTGCTGGCTTGTTCGGCCCAGTACTTCTCTCAGTCTCGATGGATGGCTGTATTGCACAAACCACTGAGGCGGCAGTACTTGGCCTTATCTCCTTGAAGATGCATAGCTCACCTGCAGTCAATGATGTCTAGAGTCTTGTTCGAGATCCATGGCTGTTTTGGAGCAGGTCTAGTTCTCCCTATTGTCTCCTCCGCTACTTTATGGACTTCAGCTTTGAAGTGGTGCCAATCTAAGAGTTCCTAATTTGCTAGAGTGGTGAATCTGTTGGAAATGGCACACCTAAATGATTTCTTGATCATCAGGCCAAGAGCCATGAAGAGTCAAGATGAAGTTGTTTTTTTGGCAGTTGGATCGGCCTTCAGTTTTAGCCTCATGTGGGCTACCAGCAGCTGGTGGTCTGAATTGCATAGTTGGGCACCTCCTGTAAACATGGCAGTTTGTGATACATGTTTTCCAGTGCCTTGAAATGAGTATGTGGTCATTGGCTTTCTTGGTTTTTCTGTCAGGGCTTTACCAGGTCCAGTGATGGATCTGCTTACAGGGAAACCAGGTGTCAACAATACAAAGGTTGGTAGCATGACAGAGGTCGAGAAGGTGGCTGCCATATTGTTAGTTGAGGAATCAACGAAGATGGGTCCCACAGTGCCTGGGAGTGAGTCATTTCAGGAATCCATGGATATGGTGGCATTGGCATCAGTGAGGACAATAATGATGCCATGTTGTGGAGCATCTTGAATAAGTTCTTGTAGCTGATCATAGAATGAGTCCTTGGTTTCATCATTATAACTGTCATTTTCCCATGTTGGTGTGGGAAGGGAGTGGTGGGGAGCCTATGTGTCACTGGTTTCCAGCTGATGAGCGAACTTCTTAGCCACAGAGAGATGGCAAGAGCCACTCCATAGAGTCCTCATCTATCCTTTGGGTCACTCCAGATGTAGCAGTGGTCTCTCCTGTTCCAGGCTATTGGGCTTCACAGATGCCTGCTAATGAGATATTGTATCTGGTTAGTTCATGTAATAATGTTGCATATCCTGTACGAAGGAGTGTTTGTTCATTCCAAGTGGCAATTCGGATTTTGTTCCAGAGATTCAGTATTCACTGATCAGAGGCAGACGAGGGTCGATTCCAGGAAAGGTCAGTCCGATTTTCTTTGTTTCCATTTGCAAAGACCAAATGTGTTATTTTTACCCAGTGGTAGGCAGTAATGCACTTCCTGTGTCTAATTTGCCAGAAATTAAAAGACAAAGAAAAAGAAGTCTAAATGTAATCTCACACTTTAATAGTTGCACTTTAATATGATGCCAATGGTGCACAAATGAGTATGTACTTACACAGAGGACATTAGCTTAGTAGGTGGTCCTGCAGTGTGACTCAATGTGGTCTCAGTGATTGGATCATAATGCACCTTCAAGATGCATTTGACCCCATTCACATGTATTTAGAGGGGGCCACTTGTGATCTGATCACCCAGGAAGCACAGAAATATCAGGTATTATCAGGGTCACAGACAGGAAGCAGTAGCCCATTACCCCACTGTTTCCTTTACATGCATCTCAGGAGACCAGTCTGTTCAAATTTCGAAATTTGCAGACAACACAGCAGATACCTAACCAGGCTGTATACAGAGAAAAGGTTGAATAGTTGGCCTTCTGGTGCAGTCACAAGAACCTGGAGCTGAACTCACTTAAAACTGTGGAGACAATTGTGGACTTCAGGAGGAGCCCTCCACCACAGCAGTCAATCATTTGATTTGTCAAAAAAAAAATCTGTCACCTAGTTTGAAAAATGATTCATAGTTTCAGGGGGGTGGCACAGTGATGTAGTGATTTGCACTGTTGACTCACAGCAAGAAGATTCTGGGTTTAAACCCAGTGGCTGACAGGGCCTTTCTGTGTGGAGTTTGCATGTTCTATCTGTGTCTGCATGGGTTTCCTCCGGGTGCTCCGGTTTCCCCCACAGTCCAAAGACATGCAGGTAAGACTAATTGGTGGCTCTAAATTGACTGTAGATATGACTGTGGATGGTTGTTTGTCTCTGTGTCAGCCTTGTGATGATCTGATGACTTGTCCAGGGTGTACCCCACCTTTTGCCCACAGTCAGCTGGGATAGGCTCCAACTTGCCTGTGACCCTGCACAGGATAAGCAGGTACAGATAATGGATGGATAGTTTAAGGGATTTTTGAAGCAAAAATATAAATGATTCACTGGTTTCACCATTGTCAAATGTACACTTTTCAAATATTCAACATTTCACTCAAATTGTTTTGTTGTTGTTTCCTTTGTAAAGAAAATTAAGAAAATTTAGTATTACAATCGAGTATTAAATATTTTCACCAGTGGTCTTTTGGACACAAAACCCTATTGTTTTCAGTCTGTTTATTATTATTATTATTATTATTATTATTATTATTATTATTAGGGCCTGAGCACCGAGGTTGGTGCAAAGCCCTATTGTTTTCATCCTGTTTTTCCTCTTCTTCTTCTTCTTCTTCTTCTTGTTTTGCTCCATGCGAAAACTCTTTTTTGAGGCACTTGCAATGCTCAAAAACTCATATATTTTGGCATACTGATCAATTGTGCATAAAATTACATTGAGCAAGGGACTGGGCATGGTCCCGAAGCTCTAAAGCGCCCCCTGAGAACAAGCTATGGTTGAAATTAAGTTGCTCAGATCAACATGAAATTTGGTGTAATCAATATTCTTGCGATACAGGACAAAGTTCACTTAGTTGTATTTGAGTCTGCCCAACAGGAAGTCAGCCATGTTGGACGGAATGTGGGATTTTGAAATGTTCCAGCACTGTTTTGACGGGCTTACAATGGCTAAAAACGCATGATATTTTGCACATACATTTGTCCTATGATACAATTTGAGGTGATATGGTGAATCAGTCTAGGAGGGCTTCATCAACTCCATAGCGCCACCTAGTTCAAAAATACAGATTTGACACTTTGTACATATTCAAAAACTCATGAAATTGGGTCCACACATCAGTCATGTGCACCGAAAATGAGGCATAGGGGCTTGACCACCCCAGGTGTGTCCCCAGATGTCATGGAGACTCCTGCCCAATATATAGTTTCACAGATCCATGTCAAATTTGGTAGGTGTATGGAGTGTCCTGAGATGAACAAAACTGTTGATACATTGCAACAGCCATACTCAACAGCAAGTGAAATATTTTAGTTATGTGCATTTTGACATGTTATGTTTTAATTAACTTCTCCTAGGCAGTTTGTTGGATCCATGTTATATTTGGTATATATGTCATGTCAAGATGTTGCTGATGTTAAATAGGGAAGGGATTTGTGAAATGTCACAAAATGTTGAAATGGTAAACCAGTAAATTTATACATTATGCCATGGAAAGAGAAAGTGAGTCATAAATTCACTATGAATTGTCTGATACAACTTAAACATCACAGGTTATAGAATATCATGCTTCTGAAGATACTCACATGCCCAAAGACACCATCTGGTATAGCACCACCATTTGGACATTGACAGTAATGGCTCCATTGCCAAAAAATGTGTTACATTTTGATGTACTCTTCTTAGGCGGTTTGTTGGATTCATCCCATATTTGGTAAAGGTCATGTCAAGATGTTGCTGATTTCAAATTGTGAAGAGATTGGGCCATATTGTTTTTGGCCTGTTATTTTTTTGTTATTATTATTATTCCATCCATCCATTATTTGTAGATGTTTATCCTGTTCTACAGGGTCGCAGGCAAGTTGGAGCCTATCCCAGCTGAATATGGGGGAGAGGCGGGGTACACCCTGGGCAAGTCACCAGGTTAGCAAAGGGCTGACACAGAGACAACCATTCACACTCACATTCACACCTTCAGTAAATTTTGAGCAACCAAGTAACTTAACGTGCATGTCTTTGGAATGTGGGGGAAACCGGAGCACCCAGAGGAAACCCACACAGACACTGGGAGAACATGCAAAGTCCACACAGAAAGGCCCTCGCCAGCCATTGGGCTTGAACCCAGGACCTTCTTGCTATGAGGCAACAGTGCTAACCACTACACCACCATGCCGCCTGACTTTTCTAATTGTTATTATTATTCATCTCATCTCATCTCATTATCTCTGAAGATTCTCAGTCATCCAGGTCATAGTAAACTTGTAGGTGGTAAAAAAGAGCAACTGGACTTGCTTGAAACTGCAAGTCCAGTTGCTCTTTTTTACCACCTACAAGCTCATCTCATTATCTCTAGCCACTTTATCCGGTTCTACAGGGCCGCAGGCAAGCTGTATTATTATTATTATCTCATCTCATTATCTCTAGCCACTTTATCCTGTTCTACAGGGCCGCAGGCAAGCTGTATTATTATTATTATTATTATTATTATTATTATTATTATTATTATTATTATTATTTAATTACAGATTTGACATATTGGAAATGTTCGAAAACTCAAGAAATTTCATGCACTCATGAAAATAGGGCAGTTTATTGGTCTTAGGTTATTTGCCTTGGGTAAGGCTAAAAGACACCAGCCTGCCCCCTAAAATGTTAGATTCAAAGTTGTAGCTTTGGATGCCACATTGATACTCCTGCCTGGTATACAGTTTCACCTATCAGTGTCAAATTTGGTAGGTGTGGGGAGTGCCCCTAGCTGAACAAAATTGCATATATGATGCATCAGCCATACTCAACAGGAAGTGAGATATTCTTAGTTTTGTGAGTTTCGACACGTGAGGTTTTAACAAACTCCTCCTAGGCAGTTTGTTGAATCCATGCCATATTTTGTATATGTCAGGAAAAGATGTTTATGATGTTAAATTGTGAAGGGATTTGCAATATGTTGCCAGATGTTGAAATGGCAAATCAATAAATTTATGCGTTACGCCACGCAAACAGGAAGTGTGTCATAAATTCAACATGCATTGCCTGATATGGTTCAAACTTCACAGGCTATAGGATATAATGGTTCTGAAGATATCCACATGCCCAAAGACACCATCTGGTATAGTGCCACCATTTGGACACGGACAGTAATGTCTCCATTGCTAAAACACGTTACATTTTGATGTACTCTTCCTAGGCAGTTTGTTGGATTCATGCCATATTTGGTAGACATCAGGAAAAGATGTTGTTGATGATAAGTTGTGAAGGGATTTGCAATATGTTCCCAGATGCTGAAATGGCAAACCAATAAATTTATGCGTTACGCCATGCAAATAGGAAGTGTGTCATAAATTCACCATGCATTGTCAGATATGGTTCAAACTTCACAGGCTATAGGATATCATGGTTCTAGAAGATATCTACATGCCCAAAGACACCATCTGGTATAGCGCCACCATTTGGACATGTACAGTAATGAGACCATTGCCAAAACACGTTACATTTTGATGTACTCTTCCTAGGCAGTTTGTTGGATTCATGCCATATTTGGTATACATCATGACAAGATGTTCCTGATTTTAAATTGCAAAGGGATTTGCGATATCTTGTATGATGTTGAAATGGCGAACCTATAAATTTATGTTCTGCTACACAAACAGGAAGCATGTTATAAATTCACCATGCATTGCCTGATATGGCTAAAATTTCACAGGTTATAGGATATGATGGTTCTGATGATATCCACATACACAATTTGACCCTCTGGTATGGTACCACAATTTGGTCCTGGAGAGTAATGATTCCAGTGCCAAAAAACTTTGACTCATGAAATGTGGTACTCACATCAGTCCAGGCCACCGCTATTTAGGGATGGAGGCTTGACCCTGGGTGTGTCCATTGGACTCCATAGCACCACCAGATATCATTGAGACTTCTGCCTGGTATGTAGTTTCACCTATCAGTGTCAAAATTGGGAGGTGTGTGGGGTGCCCCAAGATGAACAAAACTGAAATGCACATTGTTTGTCAGTTGACTTGTGACAGGATTTTCAGTATCTTGCATGATGTTGAAAGGGGAACCAATAAATTTGTATGTTTTGCCATGCAAACATACCACCATTTGCACCTGGGCAGTAATGATTCCTTTGCTGAAAAACTCTGACTCATGAAATTTGGTACACACATCTGTCCTGGCCACTGCTACTCAGGGATAGAGGCTTGACCCCGGGTGCAATGCCCTATTGTTTTCAGCATGTTTTAATGTGCATGGGCCCTTTATTGCCACTATTGGCTATATTTATTTATTAATTTTTTTTTTCTCCACTGAAAAACGAATTTTTGAGGCACTTGCAATGCTCAAAAATGTACAAATTTTGGCATACTGATCAATTGTGCATAAAATCACAAATTTACATTGAGCAAGGGACTGGGTGTGGTCCTGGAGCTCTATAGCACCCTGTAGAACAAGCTATGGTTGAGATGAAGTTACTTGGATCGGCACGAGATTTGGTGTGATCAATACTGTTGCGATACAGGACAAATTTCACATGGTTGTATTTGACTCTGCCCAACAGGAAGTCAGCCATGTTGGATGGAATTTGGGATTTTGAAATTTCCCGTGCTGTTTTGAGGGGCTTACAATGGATAAAAACTCATGGACCTCTGCACATCCATTTGTGCTATAATAAAATTTGAGGTGATATGGTAAGTTTCATTATTGAAAAATTACAAAATTGAGGTGATATGGTGGGCTTCATTAACTCCATAGTGCCACTTAGTTCAAAAATACAGATTTAACACCTTGGAAATACTCGAAAACTCATGAAATGTGGTACACGTTAGTCATGCGCACCAAAACTGAGCCGTAGGGGCTTGACCACAGGTGTGTCCAGGGGACTCCATAGCACGCCCATATGTCATGGAGACTCTTGCCCAGTATATAGTTTCACTGATCCATGTAAATTTAGATAGTTTTGTGGATTCCCCCAAGATAAACAAAATTGGCTCTACATTGCATCAGCCATACTCAACAGGAAGTGAGATATTTTTAGTTTTGTGCGTTTTGACATGCATTACATTTTAATGAACTGCTCCTAGGCGGTTTGTTGGATCCAAGCCAGATTGGTATACAGTGCCTTGCAAAAGTATTCATCCCCCTTAGTGTTTGTCCTGTTTTGTCACATTACAAGCTGGTATTAAAATGG
>JAPEIY010000025.1:48941006-48952884 GCA_026122135.1 Cathorops aguadulce | reverse complement strand
ATGTCTCACTTTCGACATTTGATATGTTGTCTATGTTCTATTGTGAATACAATATCAGTTTTTGAGATTTGTAAATTTTTGCATTCCGTTTTTATTTACAATTTGTACTTTGTCCCAACTTTTTTGGAATCGGCGTTAGAATTGTCCAGGAGGATCAGCTTCATTTAAAACTACATAATCATTTGGTTTAATCCGTGTTTGTTAAACACCGTACATTAAACTCCTGATCAATCATAAGTTCTTTAACAATTGCTGCTTTATCTGCAAGATATATTTAATAGTCCTACCTTTAGATCAAAGGTGCTGGCAGTGGCTGTACAGTCAGTATGACCTAATTTTATATTAATTACATTACTAGAATAAACGGAGTTTTTTTTTTTTAGCTTAGGGAAATGCACAGTCTCAACATAGTGGAACCTGAGTGACTGTGCAGCTTGCAGTCAGTTAGTTTAGCTGTTCATCTGCTCCTTGGCTCTAGATTGTCACAAATTAACTAGGCCTGTTCTGAGACTGAGTTATGCTGCAAGAAATGAAAGCAGCACCTTCCTGAGTGGGATGGATACCGTCCCACTCTAACAGGCCAGCCTTGTCCTCAAAACTGCTCCAATTCTCTATATAAATAACAGCTCAACTAAATTAACCTTACAAAACCTGGATGTTCCTGACATGAAAATGATTGCAAATTTGGGTGGCAAGCTTGCCAACAAAGCTAGACAGCAACCAACATGAACACTTGCCAGTACCACTTGCCAGTTGTCCAAGTGTTATCTCACAGATTTTCTAATATCACCTTGAGATGTAGCTAGCAGCTAAACCTCTGTCAAAATGGGCCAACTTGGCTTATGATCAAAAGTTAGTGAGTCAACAACTTGAACACACCATACATCAAGCAAGCGCAGCAAGGCAGCTAATGTAACATTGCTTACCAGTTCAACAGAAAGAAGCCTAGCTTGTCATCTATCTTGTTGCAGCCTTTTTTTCTCTCTTGGCTCTTGCCACTGAGTAAAATCCATTCCAAGATTGTCCTGACTTGGTTACTCAATCTTTTCTCTTCTTGTTCTCTTCCTTTTGGAAGCTAGCTGGAGTGGTGCAAAGGGTTATGCCATTCTCATGGTGCTGTAAAGTGTTCCATAGTTCTTCCAAAATGTTTCAGGGATAAGCTTACCAGAGTTATACAGCGCTATAACTGGCAAACCAAGCGTGGGCTCAGAATGGAAGACCAGCCATTCTCCCTATTACAAGTCAATGCACCATCAAAATCATTTTGAAGCTGATGTTTTAAGGTTAAATTCCTACCTTGTGTTGCTTTAACTTATCGGCTAGCTATGCTTCTAGCTAGGGTCCTTACATGCTTTCTAATAACTTATTTGAAGAATTGTGTTATGTTAAGAACATGGACTAATAATTTAAGAAATAACTATCACTTTTGCATAAATGTGTGCAGAAGCGTTCATAAGCATTTGGGAACTCTGGATTGAATCAGGAATTGGGCCAGCTATCTTCCCTGTGAGCAAAATCCCCTGTGCATATGAGAGAGAGAGGGGTTGGGGGCTGAGCAAATCAATACGCTGTGCACAGCTTTACAGTGAAATATTTTACCACAAATTTAAAAAAAAAAAATCATACGGTGGTCAATATTGATATTGTGGCAGGCAACCATAAATAATCACATAATTATCAAAATTAAAATTGGAAAATGCTTAACATTTTGGTTTACATACGAGTCTAGAACATGCTGAAAATTAAATTTCATATCACCAATGTGACAAATATTGAAATTTTTTCATGATCTAATTTTTCAAGATGCATTAATAAATAATCTCAAATTGAAAGGCCATGATCTGGATTATAGATTGGAATAAAACTACATAGCAGTGACTTGACAAATGAACAAGAGACTTGTACCTGGAAGACTCATGAATGACGTCTAAGTGGCATGCTTGTGTGACCCAGGGAAAAAAAATGAAAAAATGATCCAATTAGGCAACTCATTACTCCCAGTTATACAAAAAAAGTTCAAAATGAACAAATTGTTCATGAACAACACCATTACTACCCCACACTGCTAATGTTACGGTTGGTATTGGTGCCACGGACATGTTAATTATTTTTCTGGTAGTACAAAACCTGGAGTTGTGTAAAAAAAAAAACTGACTAAATGCTAGTGACTGGCAAACAAGTACAACTCCTAAATCAGAAAACATTGGGACAGTATGGAAAATGTAAATAAACAAAGAATGCAGTGGTTTCTAACTTTGACTTGTATTTCATTCAAACAGTATGAACCCAAAATATTTAGTTTTTGTCTGGTCAGCTTCATTGTATCCCCCTTATGGCATAGGGGGATACTATGGATTTGTGTTGGTTGCCCGTCCGCCGCTGCCGCATCCGCAAACACTTGCTTGTAAACGCTCTACAACTTGCAATTTTTATTTGATTTCTTTCAAACTTTCACAGCACAGTTACATGGGTTAGGGCTCAACGCCTATCGAAAACAGTGATCTCTTGAAATTCTTGACTCTGATGGGCATTTTTGTGCAAAAATGCTTTGTCCGGGTGGGGTTTTATCCGTTTGCCTTCAAAATGACGGGGCTTACGGGGGATACACTTGCCGTTGCACAGCGGAACAGTTAAGCCTAGTTTCATTTGTTGATGTGCATCCATTCCTGCATTTCAGGTGCAAAGCATTAAAAAAAAAAGTTGGGTTGGGGCAGTTTAGGGCTAGTAATGATGTAAAACAAATGATGATTTGAAAGAGTTGATGTCAACAAGTGGTTGTAATCATAATTTGTTACAAAGTCAGTATCCAGCAAAGGCCTAATCTTTGAGGAGTGAAGATGGGTTGAGTGGTCTCCAGTTGGTCAATAAAGGCATGAGAAAATTATTGAAATGTTTAAGTAATAGTCCTCAAAGAAAAAGAGAAAGGGATTTGGGTATTTAACCCTCTACAGTGCATAATATAAATGATGCAAGGAATCTGAAGGAATTTTGGTGCATGAAGGGCAAGGCCGCAAGCCAAAGCTGAACAGTTGTGATCTCTGATCCCTCATATCGCACTGCATCTGAGAATCGTTCATCTATAGCTGATATAACCACATGGACTCAGGATTACTTTGGCAGACCTTTGCCAAGTATTAGAATACAGCATTACATCTACAAATGCATCCACAGAAGCACTGTTGACTTTGGGCTTGGAGGCATCTGGGATGGAGCATCACACAGTGGAAATGTATGTTGTGGTCAGACAAATCAGTATTCCAGGTCTTTTTTTTTTTTGAAGAAATGGATGCCATGTGCTGTGGACCAAAGGAAAACAGGACCATCTAGACTGTCACCAGCAACAAGCTCAAAGGCCAAGGTCTGTTATGGAACAGAGTTTTCTGTGCCCTTGGCAAAGGTAACTCGCATGTCTGTGATGGCAGCATTAATGCCGAAAAATACACAGATTTTGGATCAACATATGCTGCCTTCAAGATGACCCTCTTTTTCAGGGATATTTCAAGATAATGCAAAATCACATTCTGCGCACATTACAAAGGCATGGCTGGAGAAGAGTACACCTCCTCCCCTCTGTCCTTTGTGGTGAATGTTGTTTGTGTTGTGAGAAGGAAACGTTGTTTGTGTTGTGAGGAGTGGCAACATTACAAACTCTTTGTCCACTTAAAAAATAAATAAATTAAGGGACACCATCCTAACCCAATGGCGCTATATCGGATCTCCATGCAACTCTGAAGAGGCATGTTCACCACTGTAGCAGTGGGATGTGGCTGACGTCAGCTTTGGACAGAGAGGAGGCAGGTTGAACTAACAGGTAGCACCCGGTAACCAGAAAGAAAGCGAGAGTGCGCTAAGGAGCACAGGGCTGTTCTTGATTGTAGGTGTTGTCTTTATGGAGGTGCCAGAAGTCAACATAAAACCATGCATACAGGGCATTCTCAGCCAAAAGGGATTAATGATCCAAAAGTGGAGTCTGGGCAATTAACACAAGAACTTATTGCCAGGTTTGTATATAGGAAACAAGCAGGTTATTAAAGTAGTACACTCAAAAGAAGTGGTTATAGAAACCACTCAATGGGATAAGTCCTTACATGTTAACAAAAGGACTTTTCCTACGAGTTGGAAAATTATCCATCCTCAGAGTTCTGACATCTCAAATTACCTGGTGCTGCAGATATTGTTCTACATGGACAAACAGGTGAAAACCTGGAAGCGCATGGATGCAAACAATTTTTTATATGTGGCTGGGTTATAGATCTGCAGATCAGGACACTATATAAGATGGACAGCGGTAGACGGATCTAAGTGCAGGAAAAGTTTATTAGCAGGCGTGATATTTACCAAAACGAAAGCAAAGTAGAATCATAAAGCAGCATTGTATACATGGCTAGAAACAAACATGACCGTGATAATGATACTTCGCGATGCCTCTGTGTAGACAGCATCAGTGTCTGTCTGCTGATTGCGTTCAAATCAGAATAGGGTGTTTCCCATAATGACTGAGCTTCAAGAATGCGAATCACGCGCTCCATGAGCACGTGCTGCCACTCGAGCTGCGTCAGACTGAAGTGCACGAAGGTGCAATCGCAACTTTTAGCTTGTGTATATCGCCAAGCATTGCCACCAAAAAAAAAAAAAACTCATTTTCATTGATGACCTATTGCAAAGCACCGTGAACTGTAGTGTGGCTGTAGCTTAATGGGGTGGATGTGACCTCAGATACAACCCAGCAATTGTACCCTACTACAAGTAAAAATTGGCTTCAACTGGCTTCAACTTTGGAGGGGGGATTTGCAGACTACTAAATGCTGCTTTGGCCCAGTGGTTGAGAAACACTGATCTAGACCCTTGCCAGCATCCAGCAAGCCCTCATACCACTGTGCATGGAGCAGGAGCAGTGCTTCCAGGCTCTTCACACACAAGCAGAGGATTGGCAGATACTCCAGAGCTTGGCTCAGTCGGTGTGTACTCCAGGGTTGGCTGCACCCTGAGAACACCATAGTTAGTGCTCCTGTTTGCTGATGTTCAGAGAGCTTGGCTGCCCATTCACTTTTGCTCTACAGCTCTGTGAAACCTGTTGAGGGTGGCTGCTGGTAGAGGAGCAAAATGCAGATGACTGCATCATTGAAGTTGTGCTGGAAGGGTTTGTTGCTTGTCTGTTGGAAGGGATGGCGGAGAGAGAGTCCAGTGCCACTGTCTGGCATCACTGGAAGAGGTAGATCAGCTGTTGGAAGACCATACAGTGGTGTATCCTGGAGCAGATAAGCCCCTTGCCTCCACTCTCTCCCCCTCATCCTTCCTCTCCTCCCCTGTCATTACACCATGGAAATGGGGCGAGTTCCATGAACCTAAGTTCCTGTTTTTCCTCACCCCTTCTCCTTATTCTGTGATGTCTCCACTAACACCCACTTTGCACAGGTGCAGTCATCTGTGCCCAGCAGGACCAGGGCAAAGCCCCAGGTGGGTTTGCTGGCATGGTGGAAAAACGGGCAGTTCTAGGATTAGCATTTCCTGGAAAAGGGAATACTGATTTGGATTCCTGATGTGCCTCAGGCCTCCCCTGATTCCATTAGGCCTTGGTGGACTCTGGGTATAACCAGATCACAGTCTGGAGGGCCTTGGAAAGCGCACAGTTGTTGATGTGGAGTGCGCATGTTGATTTTCATGAATATCTGCTGGTGCTGGTCACTATTAAATTCCGAGGGGAAATGCATAGCATAGTGGTTGCAGTTACTCCTTTCTTCATCCATTAATTCTGGGTTTTAGGTACATTGAAACATCTGCTTGTGGATGGGTCCTGCCATAGTCTGATAAGGAGGAAGGAAAAAATCCAGAGTGGCATTGGTCCTGTGACTACCTTCTGAGCCATCGATATCGGCTCTGCATCAGGGGGATAAGGGAAAGTGATCAGCAAACTTGACCTTGCCTACACTAACTTGCCTGTATTTTATGGTTATTAAGGATTGGTTATATCAAGTGATGCAGGACACTCGGATGCAAGAAGAGATGACCTAGTTCATACCAAAGAGCTGCAGGGAGCCCTTGTTCAGTGTAGCTCATAGCTGGACTTTTGGGGCAGAATCAAACAACAAACCATCTCATGGCCTATTTCTATTGGCTGGACATTTGTGGCGATGTTTGCAGGTAATATATGGCAGGCTGCAAATCTCAGTTGGTGAGATTTGCAGCCACCCAAAAAGTGCCATTGTGCCTTCTTCCATTAATCATGGTCCCCTTCAAAAGAATTGGTATGGACCTCGTGGATGCATGAGGGCATCCCTTTGTGTTCGTGGACTGGCAATGTGATATTGGGAAATTGTGCCTCTGCACAACACCTCCACATGCAGTGTTGCGGAGGCATGCATCTGCATTATCTCCCGGGGCAGGATTCCAAAATAAATTGACTGATCAAGGCACAACTTTTGTCATGTACACGTTCTGAACTGTATGATTTTACTAGGGATTAAATTGATCAGTGTTTTGCTGTTTGTAGACAGAAGGGCTGGTCAAACAATTTAATCAAATGCTAAGGAAAAAAATTGCAAGTTGATTCTCAATGATGTGAGATTGGGATACGTGGCTTGACCCTCTTATTGACCCCGATTTGTAGTTCAAGAGGTCCTGCAAGTCTGTGGGTTTTCCCCATTCTAAGTATTGTAAGAGCACAAGCCTCATGGAATCTTAAATGTCATTTGGGAAATTTGGGAGGAGGGACCACCAAACAGCAAAAATGCAACTCTGTACATTCCTAAGCCCTAGGGCAATTAACACTGATTTTGCTACATGCACAAGAACATCGATTCCGGCTGTATAATAGTGGTCCTTGGTTACGGGAGTTTGCACTGGGAGAAAAAGTGCTAATTTCTTTACCCCTGCCAAGCTCTGAATTACTCATGAAGTGACCAGGTCCTGTTGATGTTACACAGCAAGTTGAAGTCGACAATGAGGTCAGTTGACCTGATAAAGGTGATGCATTTCAAATATACCACCTTAATCTCTTAAAACTGTGGTGGTAGGAGGTCCCTGTGGCTCTGGTGATGGTGGTTCCTGAGAGGGAAAAGCTGAGGCTGAAAGTAATTTCAAAATGTGCTGCCCAGTTCACCTCAGTCTCCTGTGGAAACCAACCCTCAACCATTCCAGAGAACACAGGTGGCAGGAGGAATTTTTCAGTTTGTTTTCATTCGCACAAACCTCAGAGTACCACATTGAGACTCCTCCAGGTGTGGTTGTCGGCAGCTACCCATACACGTTACCCTGAACACAAGAAAAATACAGTTTAGGATGAACTCGAGGCTATGCTCAACATAAGGGTAATTGAGGAATCCCGCGTTGACTGGAACAGCCCAATGTTCTTGATGCCCAAGACTGCTAGGTCTGTCCAGTTCTGTCTCTTTTAGAAAAGTCAGTGCTGTGTCTAAATTTGATGCGTATAATTTGAACTACTTGATCAGTTAGGCACTACTTGCTTTTGACACTTGATCTAACCAAGGGGTATTGGCAGATTTCCTTGACGCTAAAAAAAAAAAGGCATTTTCCACTGTTTGGGTTACACCAATTTGTCACCCTTCTGTTTGGGTTTTTTGGAACCCCAGTGATTGAGTGTCTCATGGACAGAATTCTCCACCCACGCAGTGCATGTCGCTGCCTGTTTTAGATGATGTTTATAATAATGATTGGCTGCAGCATTTACAGCATCCAAGATCTGTCCTATGATCTTTGAGACAGGTGAGACTCTGAGCAAACCCAAACAAGTTTGTAATTGGGTGGGTGGAAGTACAGTATAAGGCCTTCCACTTGGGTCATGGGCATGTGCATCCCCAAATTGATAAGAGCAGTGATTGCAGCCTGCCTGAGACCCACGACCAAAAAAGGGGTGAGGTATTTCCTATTGTAGATGTGTATCTCCCTAGTTTTTTGTTCATCAGCCAGCTGACTGACATCACTATAAAAGGAGTGCCAGATCCAGTCCAGTGCATAGAGCTGTGCAAACAGTTTTTCACCCAAGTATAAGAAGTTTTGTGTGGGGGCCCACTGTTGCATTCGACTGTCAGTTTTCTCGCTTTTGTTTTGCAGACTGACACGTTGGACCGAGGGCTGTGGGTTATGTCGTCTCAGGTGGTGGAGGGGAAGTGTCCTATGCTGTACATCAGCCTTAAGCTCTTGGTGCATGAGACGAAGTACAGCACGATAAAGGAAGTATGTCTGACCATCAAGTGGGCAGTCCTCACCCTCTGATGCTCCCTGCTGGAATGCCATTTCAGTCAATGTTCCAATAAAACTGTTACAATGGCTCCACCGCATAAAAGATGCCAACGTGTGGATCACCAATTGGTATCCAGCACTTCAGCCATTTAAATTCAAAGTAATCCACTGGTCGGGATGCAGCTGTTGATAGTGGATTACCTCTAGCTAAGGGGGGACAGCTGCAGGCTGGATGGCTCCCTGTCTTGATTTGGGCGGCAAATGGCAGTGGGGGCTTGGTTAAGTGTCTGCTGTGGATGGAGTGGAAGTGGGTTGAACTGGTGGGGGAGAGGGGTCATGTGTGCTGAGCTAAAATAAAATTGAAAAGTGCAAAAACAGAAAATAAAGTGCACCTTTTAGTTGTTGCAAGCCTGTCCCTCATCTCATCTCCCATAGACATGTGCTACAACCATATTACCCCTACCTTATCCAGTGCCTTCAATATCTGTCAAAATCTCATTCCCTCTTGCAGCTTCACCACTATATAGGTTTCTAACCACTATGGTGTCATCCCAGCCATAGAGCTAGACTGCAAAACACCCAGAGACTTGTGGCATTGTCTCCCGAATGAAGGACATGTCCATTTGTTTGAGATTCCTCAAAGTTGGTTCTGCTTTGATCACGCAACAATATTCCTAGTAGAGGTCAACACTTCCCTTTATGTAATCACAGCTCCCGAAGTATCTCAATTAATGCCATCATTGTACCCCAGGTACACTGTGGAGTCAGTAGGTGGTACCATCATAATCACAATCTCCAATAATTGTGAATACTCTGAGTTGTTTGTTACATATGCATAAATGGTCAGTTTTTATCCCCTGCTGGCCAAAAGGCCTGAAGGGGGATTTTGTCATGGTGATGTCAGTCCATCCGTCCCAGGAAGGGTACTCACCTTCTAAAATCGACTCCTCTCATAATTTTTGAAGGAATTTCATGAAACTTGGCAGGATTCTTTGTTAAATGTCAGTAATATGCATATTGTAATTTTGTTCAATTCAGTTGTGTTTTACCAGAGTTATAGCATAGTTACCAGCGGGGCATATTGTGCTCTTGGAGCACTCTTTGTTTAATCTTGAGACTTGAAATTTCGTGGACGTAATTACCTTGTCTACTGGTACAGTCTTCAACCGTGAGACCATCAGCCTGGGATTAACAAGTGTTCCCACATCTGCCTGTGTCCTGTGGGAGAAGACAAGAGATCACTGCTGCTCTACGGGTTCTGTAACATTTGAGTGGAAAATTTACATGGTCATTGTTTGCTCATTTATTTGAAGGATGCCAACAATTCTGGAGGGTATGCACTTATAAATTGGTAGCAATTCAAAAATTTCCTTTCTTTTTAGACCAGGTAAGTTCATTTGAAAGTTTTTCTTGCAATTGGGTAAAAGGTGTCACATTGTAATTACATGCTGTATGTAGCCAGAATGAGACTTTTCTAGCTATTATTAGTCTCAGCTTTTCACATGAACTGTGTATAGCAAATTGACATTGCATCTTTTTAGTGTAGTCGATGTCTCCACTCAAATGAAGTCATTATTATTGCATCAGTGGGCCTTTCCTAAGCAAATTATCCAAGTCCAGGAATACATGCAAAGAAATGTAAATTTGTATCTCTATTCATTTAATGACTTGGAATTTGTATTGGAAGAAAAATTCCCAACTTGCTTCAAATATCCCAATGGTCTCTCACTTTATCTGTTTTGGGCTTATCAGCAAATACCAATTCCGCATAATGTTTGGTTTTGTATTGATAATTGAGTTAGATATTGTTTTGGTGTTTTAATGTTTCTTTTAACCTTTTTACTTCTCTGAATTTTGACTTTTTTTGGTTGGCCATCAAGTCCTCCTTCCTCTGTTTAATTTTCTGCCTTGTAGTGAGTTCACCAGTTGAGCTGTTGATAATGCAAGCCCTTTGCTGGGCCCATGATGACCTGAGACAAGTGGACATCGGCAGCTATGTCCTGAAGGTTTGTGGCCAGGAACAGGTCCTACAAAAGTAAGTAATTATTCCACTGCTAATAGTAAGATTTCCCCCTTGAATCTTGAACTTCAAAAAAAAATCACTACCACAAAAAGCCAGCTGTGACGTGTAATTGTGCACACGTAATACCACTCAGTTAAAAATTAGAACACTGGGCAGGAGTAATGAGGACCCCCCCACACACACACACACACAATGTGTCACAGCTACAAACAGTCACAGCTACCTTTTACAGAAGTTTTGGTATTTGACACTCAAGCCCTCTAATGCCACCCATAGAGCAAACTTGGACATGCATTACAATAACAGCCCTACAGTGCAGTGTCATGCAACTCTACTTTCCTCTGACTCTGTGGGTCAAGGTGTGTTCAACAGATACCATGATGTTAATTCTCACTGTATTGGATTTTGTGCCATTTACTTTTTTTAAACAGGTTTTTTTTTTTAAATGCTTCTCTTAATTTTGTCTAATTGCCCTGGAAATTTGGATCAGAGCAGCATGAGACCAACTGGAAAAAAGTTGTCTGTCATTTTTGAAGTTCACAACATGCAAACCAGACATGGAAATGTGACCACCATTTAAAAGTGGTCTCCCATAGCTGTAGGTTTAGTTTTACTTCACGTGTTATTGTAAGGGCATTGAGATTATGGAATGCACATAAATTATTATTAAACATAAGAATAAACCAAACCAAAGAGAGTACATGTAACATTTTACAACACTGTCAAGTGGCTATCAGCGATCAGTCCACCGCTAGCTGCAACAGTACTACTGTATGTTCGGTACGTACCAGTATTGGCCGCGTGGTAAACTTTTATTTTAATTCGTAGCACATTTTCGTTGACCTAAAACTGAACTGACAGTTACATAAAGAATATCGATTTTAGGGCTTATCTCTGACATCCCAACCTGCAGAAACTCATTTCCGGGAGGTGTCATGACACCCCATTCCCCACCACCATGCCACCCACGGTGAGGGGGAAGGGGAGCGCTTGATACTACAGCCTACAAAGACGTTCTTGACGGTTGTGTGCTACAAACTTTTTTGACAACAGTTTGGAGAAGACCATGGTGGTATGTGCAGGTGTCCACATGCTTTTGACTATATAGTGTGTCTCTTGTAATGGATTTTTAACAAACTTTTTAATTGTGAATTACTTTGTCTGAAGGGTCTAAGACATTAGACCATTTTGACAGGCATTCAGCTATTTTGATAGTTGATTAATCTATTGATTATTGAAATTTAATTGATTTTTCAGATTATGTATCACCCAATTACCAAATAACTTATTGAGCAATTGGCTTTTAAATTTAGCTTGAGGTTGTTTTATACATGGGGTAATGAACAATGAAGACAATAAAATGAATAGTTAATTCAAAAATTCAATCTTTTAATGAACTTTCCTGCTGATATAATTCCAGTATCCATTTCTCCTGTCAATTTAAAACCACTGAACAGCAAAGCAGCAGCAAGAAAATCAGTTTTTCCCTTAAAGGAGAATTCCGGTTTTTAACACTTTTGGCCCCTTTTCTGGAGTGTCTAGGATGAAATAGAACAATTGACACCAAAATTTTGATGACTGGTCCTGTCTCGGCTATTTTGGCTCATTTAGAACCCTCCTGTCTAATTCAGAATGGCTTCCTATGGGCATATCCCA
>JAPEIY010000025.1:48930000-48940657 GCA_026122135.1 Cathorops aguadulce | reverse complement strand
CTGCACAAAAAATGCATTCAAAGAATTTAATGATTGCACTATTTCAAATTATTCTAATTCGTTGACCAGCACCTGTAAAGCATAAGGGTGGAATATTGTGTACAAACCAAAAACGTTTAAAAATACCAGTAAGTCTTTCTCTGCGCTTCTAAAACAACTTGGTTCATTAAAATGGAGTTAGTGAAAGGTAGACACAATGAACAGTACAGTAGTGACCATACATATAGAGAAACAGTAATGGCAGTTAGGCTTTTTGTTTTTGCTGGCAAATGACTGACTGCTCCAGGACGTCGTGACTCCGTCCATCACACTCCATTGAAGAAATGTTTATTAAAGCCATTTTTCTAGAATCATATGTAAATATCAAAATGTACATTGAAATGTGCTCTAAATATTCCCCCTCTATTTGTCCAGTTTCCCAATAAATGGAGATACTAGTTATTCGGGCTGTCGTCCCCCCCCCCCCCCCAAAAAAAAAAATCTGATGAACAAATAAACCCATAAATCTTTCACGTTTGGCCACAGACACAAGCTGTAGAATTTTCTTTCCGATTTTAGTTGGAAAGGATAAAATTCTCAGCAGTCAGTAGCGACACCATCTTCAACCATACATGTCCCCATGACAATGATGCAGCATTTAAAACTGTAAATTTTATTTGGACTGTGAACAGGTTAGTTGTGAATGCGTTGTTACTTGCTTGTCTGTTGTAACCCCAATGGAAACTGTAACAGTTCATTACATGAAGACATAAGATGGCTTTTAACATGCATTAGCTAGCTAGCTAACTAAGACGAATCTTCATCTAATGAGCTGACCTGCTGCTTTTTCACATGCTCCAACAATAGAGGATGTACGTCCATGCCAGCTAAGGTCAGCTTTACAAATTGTGCAATTCGCAACCTTTTTTTTTTTTGAGTGTTAACTGTGAAATGCTCCTCACATTTCACTTTGGAGTTTTTGTTTTCGAAGCTGCCATTGCAATTTTGTTGGCTTCTCTCCAGAAATCAGTAATGTCGGAGCATTTCTAGTTGGCGTGAAAGATGTCATGTCCCTAACTAAATGACTATAAATTTAGATGGCAGTTAATTTAGTCGTCGATTTTAGTTGACCAAGTTAATTAATCATTGCATCTCTATTATATATGCCAAGTGATCCTGGTGTAACAAGCTTGATTTGTCAAACAGAAAATTGGCATTTTTGAATTTAAAAAAAAATGCAAATGTAGAAAATTTTATAACAAAGAACCACAGAATTTGGAATACAGCATGGGGAGACCAACCTGAGCAAAACTTGTTTCTCAGGTTTTTGATATGGTGGATGGTTCATCCATAAAGATGAAACAGATTTGAAAGCAAAGTCACCAAACAGGAACTGAAATCGTAGCTCAGCAGTGCTGTAACATTTTCAGGCAAACTTTGTTAGGTGAGTAAAGCATCATGTTGTAAGGGACTCTAAGCCATTTTTGTTTTAATTCCCTCTTGAGGGTGCTATGAATCACACGTTAATAAAACTCAATGTTTGTTCAACATTTTAATTGATTCCCCTCCCCATTTGATTCCCTGAAAGGTATAGATTGCTGTTGATGTAAATAAATTGTAATTTACAGTTGGCTGTTTAAAAAATTTGAACTTTTTTCGTCTATGTCTACTGTAAATTTTGTCCTTTCATAACGTACAGCACAATATGAATTACAGCATTGTCAGATCAGTCAAAAAAAAAAAAAGCTTTCTCAGATTTGTGATTTGAGGGATATTTTGTCCATAACCTGTAAATGTATTCGATGAGTACCAAACAGGAATTGAGGGCTCATCTCAGCAATGCCACCCGATCCACAATGCACTGGACCCTTACGGCACCACCTGCAGGTGGTGGGTCCACAGGAGAGTGGTTCTGTGTAGCTCATTCGGGCTGGGCCCAGCCACCAGGCACTCGCTGATGAGCCCTTGCCCCAAGCCTGGCTCCAGGGTGGGGGCCCTGGTATCCCTGGTCCGGGAGAGGGCACTCGGATACCTGCTTTTCCTCTCATAAGGGTCATTTGAACCACTCTTTGTCTAACCTCTCATCTAGGACCTGTTTGCCTTGGGAGACCCCATCAGGGGCAAATGCCCTGACAACACGGCTCCTAGAATCCCTGAGGCACTCAAACCCCTCCACCATGTTAAGGTGGTGATTCAAGGAGGGGAAAATGTGTGCTCTGCTTAGGCTGCTACCCCTGCGATCTGGATAAGTGGTAGAAAATGGATGGATGGATCTCAGCAATGCTTTTGTGTTGATGTTATATTTAGCAACATGATCTAAAGTTAAGAAACACCATTTGACTTAATTTGCAACGTGGAAGCCATACTGTAAACATGAGAGAATATCTCAGCAATGGCTTGCTTTGTCTTCAGATTTAGTACATCTCCTCAGGAGAAAGCACTGATGGTTCCCATATCTTCTGGTCTGCCTCCATTACTAAGGGTAGGGCCTTAAAATGCAGATCCATCAGTTGCTCTGCAATGCATTATACATCAACAGACACTGTGCAGCAAATGCTTGAAATTTGAATGTCTGTTGCCCTGAAATAGGGTGGCACAGTGGGGTAGTGGTTAGCATGGTCCCCTCACAGCAGGAAGGTTCTGGGTTCGAGCCCAGTGGCTGATGGGGGGCCTTTCTGTGTGGAGTTTGTTCTGTGTCTGCATGGGTTTCCTCAGAGTGCTCCGGTTTCCCCCTCAGTCCAAAGACATGCAGGTTAGGTTAATTGGTGGTGGCTCTAAATTGACCGTAGGTATGAATGAGAGTCTGAATTGTTTCTGTTGAGCCCTGTGATCTGGCAACTTGTTCATGGTATACCCTGCCTCTCGCCCATAGTCAGCTGGGATAGGTTCTAGTTTGCCTACAACCCTGCACATGATGAGTGGTTACAAATGGTGGATGGATGGATTGATAATGTCCTGAAATGTATAAATTGCTTCAGGTCCTGAAGTTTATAGCACCACCTGTTCTGGGCCTTTTTAGGAGAAATTGAGTCAGCACGTGGTGATGTACTTTACTGAGGCATGCTGGCTCAGCATGAGTAATGTCTTGTAGAGATTTTTTTGGGGGGGTTAAGAGCTGAGGTGAGATTTCATGGAGGATGGCAGACTGGATTTCCCTGAACTTGATGATCCATGGATCATGGATCTGGCATTCCTTGTGGACATAACCTAGGAACTGAATATCCTTAACCTGAAGCTGCAGGATCCTGGTCAGCTCATTACAACAGCTTATAAGAGTATGAAAGCCTTCACCACAAAACTGAGATTGTGGGAAAACTCAGCTGTCTGCGCAAAAAAAACAACCCAGTATCATTTCACTGCATGCAAATCTTTGGTGGAGGAGCACACAACATTCACTGTTGATTATCTCTGCTATTGAAAACTAAAAGCAGACGTTTGAGCATTTTTGCTGACTTCAGGGCACACTGTAACACCTTTCAGCTGTTTGCAGACTCCTTCTCTGTCATTCTCTGCCCAGGACATCCACTCCAGAGCTTGCGTATCTCCCGCGTCAACGCCGATCCGGGATAGGAATTCCATCCTGCCTGCTTCCCTGTTCAGTGAGCGCGCACCTGAATTCACTTCCTGGTTTTCACCGCTGCCTTTATAAATGCCATTCTCAGAAACAGACTTTGCCAGAACGTATCATTTGTTTTCTCTAGCGGTTTCTGTGCCTTGTATGCTTTTCATGGTTTTTCTCTCTAGTGTTTTTCTTGTTCATGTTTTTTTGCACTAGCATTTTTCTTGTCCTTGCCTGCCTCGTTTAAGTTTTTGCCTCCTTTTTTACCTGGACTATTTTTGCTATTGTTTCATCATCTAGTTTGTTTACCTTTTTGCCACGCCCTTTCCCTGGATTAAACCCACCTTATTTATTGGATTACTGTCTGTATGTGTGTTCTGCTTCTGGATCCAAGCTCCACCACACCTCTAGCACCCCTAACAGTATGTTCTGCCCAGTATGGATCCAGCTGAACTTGCCCTTCTGAGAACGGCCGTCCAGCAACAAGGGACTCTCCTTGGGACCCACCAATAAGATCTACAACAAATTACTCAACCTTAAAACTCATTTTCAGCAAGACCCGAGCAGTGTCCCTCCCTCCTCACAGACCTTATGACTGTGGAATTGACCTCCTGCCTGGGACAGCGCCACCCAAAGGGCGACTCGACTCTACTCTTTCTCCCATCAAAAGACAAGCCATGGAGAAGTACGTCTCCAAATCTTTGGCAGCTGGGATCTGCCCTTCTTCCCCAGCAGGGGTGGGATTCTTCTTCGTGGAAAAGGACAAGTTGCTTCGCCCCTGCATTGACTATCAAGGTCTCAACGCCATCATGGTCAAGAACTGCTACCCACTACCGCTCATGACCATGGCCTTTGAATTACTCCAAGGAGCCAAGGTATTTTCCAAGCTGGATTTACATAATGCCTACCATCTTGTCAGGATCAGGGAGGGGGACGAGTGGAAAATGGCCTTTAACTCTTTACCCCTTAAAGCAGTTGCTACAGTCACCCTTGTATATGTATATACTGTTCACCCTTAGAACATATTTACAAGAAGAGAAACTCGTCAAATGTCATTATGGTGCATACATGCTGGCGTCATACGTCATTATGGGATATACACGGGGTCATCATTAAGGGGTAAAGAGTTAACACCATCACTGGTCACTACGAGTACCTCATGATCTCTTTTGGCCTGACCAATGCGCCCGCAGTCTTCCAGGCACTCGTTAATGATGTCTTAAGGGACTTCCTCAACATCTTCATTTTCATGTACCTGGATGACCTCCTGATCTTCTCCTGCTCCCTGGAAGAACATTGAGGTCATGTCCGGCAGGTCCTCCAGTGCCTGCTAGAAAACAAGCTGTTTGTCAAGGCGGGGGAAAAAGTGAGTTTCGCCAGAGCTCTGACTTGTTTCTGGGGTTCATCATCTCCCCAGCGAGGATCCAGATGGACCTTCTCAAGCTTGAGGCAGTTGCTGACTGGCCCACCCCATCTTCATGAAGAGAGCTCCAGCGTTTCCTGAAGTTCGCTAATTTCTACAGGCACTTCATCCACGACTTCAGCATGGTGGCCAGACCTCTCATGGCATTGACCTCAACTAAGAAGCCTGTTCAAGGGGGAGGAAGCAGAGAGAGCCTTCTCCATGCTTAAACGCAAATTCACCACAGCACCCATCCTCGCTATACCTGAGCCGACCAAACGGTTCATTGTGGAGGTTGATGCTTCTGAGTCAGGGATCGGAGCCATTCTCTCCCAGAGGGCCAATGATGACGAGGTCCACCCCTGCTCTTCCTTCTCTTGACAGCTGTCTCCTGCCGAACGAAACATCGGCGACAAAGAACTGTTGGCCATCAAGCTGGCCTTGGAGGAGTGGAGGCACTGGCTCAAGTGGTCGGATCTCTCCTTCCTTGTCTGGACCAACCACAAAAATTTAGAATATCTTAAGTCCGCCAAACATCTCAATTCACGGCAAGCCCGATGGTCTCTCTTCTCCCAGTTCCGTTTCACACACTCCTACCGCCTAGGCTCCAAGAACGGCAAACCCGACACCCTGTCCAGGATATTCTTTTCCCGCCAGGAGGAGTCTAGAATGCCCAAAACCATCCTCCCTCCACGCTGTCTAGTGTGGGCCTCCCTACTCAAGGTAGAGACATTAGTGCAGAAGGCCCTGGAGCAGGACCCTGGAGAAGGTAACTGAAGCAACATACCACATAACCATCTGTTTGTTCCCCGTTCTGTGAGAACCCAGGTGCTGCAGTGGGGTCATGGCTCCAAGTTGGCTCATCATCTGGGATCTGCTTGGATACTGGCAGGGTGCGATTTGCCAAAAAACCAGAGGGGGGGGATGTTTTTTTTTTTTTAAATGAAACGTCACAAAATGAAGGAAACACGGCAAACAGCTCAAATTGGATGATATCAAGTGAATAGCATTTAATGTTGTCAAAAATAAGGGGGAGGGGTGTTTTTGTTTTGTCTTGTTTTTTTTTTTTAATCATGAAACGTCACAAAATTAAGGTAACAATGACATCCGACGATGTCAAATAGCCTAATGATAATGAAAATGAACACTTAATGAACACAAAACCATGAACACCAAATCCATCTTTAACTAAGTAACACTGTCTCGTTGCTTGCAGCAGGCTATTTCTCTTTTCATTTGGATTATAGACAGTGGCACGAAAATCCTAAATGAACAGTTTACTCTGGTGGCGCAGTTCATGTGGCCTTCTCTGTTTTCCTGTCGGCGCGCTATCCGCCGCGTTTCGCCCTTCTTTTATCCACATTTCAGCGAATTTCTCCGCCGGAAAGGAGCGCACTTCTGGTCCATTGACCGCCAGGAAAAGGAGGCTATTCAGTGTGGAAACATTCATCCTGTTGCGCACATCGGTAAGAATGTGATTCATCGCGCTAAATCCACGTTCACACTCTGCTGTTGAGACGGGAAGCGTGGAGACAGCAGAAAGCAAATTGAGGAGATTTTCTCCTTGAACCCCGTTGAGCTTGTACTGTCGGAATTCTTTCAACAGTTGAGTGGTGTCACAGATCTCAGCTGCCACGGTTTTTTGAATTTTGACAAGCTTGTCATCTCCAAACAGAATGCGCTCGCCTTCATCCTTCGGCCAGCTGGACGGGCACAGCGCAGCACACGCAGCAAGCACACCGTTGTCGTCCAACCTGCGCTCCACGTTATCTGCCAGCGAGGTGAAGAAACGGTCACGGAACGCAGTTGCCCTCTGCTGCTCTCGGTCGCTCGGCTGGCAGATGTCCACCCCCTTGAACGACTGCGTGTCGAGTTGCTGTCTCAGGCTTTTGGTGTTTGCGCCATCAACGAGCCTCATGGAGCGCAGGGCCCTCACTGCGATTTCCACCTCTGCCGTGGCCTGGATTGCAGTGGCATCTCTCCTCTGCAGGAACAAAGACAGGGCTTTCAGCGTTTCCAGGGCATCTTTCACCAGCGCCAGCTCCATCAGAAAGATCCACTGAGTCATCTGGGAATGAATTCCCTGACACTTCGCCCTTTCTGTGGTGGATCTTGAGGTGTCAGCGGCCAGCGCAGAGAAGAGGCGCACCAACGCTGGATAACTGTCCCAGAGAGCTGTCACGGATGTGCACGATGATGACAACCAGCGCACATCAAATACCCTGCCTATTCTGCGAGCATGCATTCCCAGATTGATGGCGGCGTTCTCAAGCTCTCGGGTGTGCTTGGGACTCTGAGAAAAAAATGCATACAGACAATCTGTAAACATTTGAAAGTGACTTGCGTCTGTGTTGTGCTTCACTGCATCGTGCACTGCAAGTTCCAGTTTGTGGTTCATGCAATGGATTACTGTGAGGTCAGGGTTGATGTCATCACGCAGGAGAGTAGCAGCTCCCTTGTATCGGCCCAGCATAGCAGCAGCCCCGTCAGTCGCAAACCCAATCAGCCGGGAGCGTAGCATTTCCTTGGTGATGCCATCTTTCTCCAGGGTGTTCAGCAGCGTGTCTCGTATGGCATAACCTGTGCATGACTCCAACTCGATTAACTGGTAGAAGAAGTTGCACACCTCTCCATCAAAAAGAATGCGGATGTAAACGATGAGACACGACTTGTTTGAGACGGTCGTGCTCTCGTCTATAAGGATGCTGAATTTGGCAGATGATTTTTTGACAAATTCTACTAATTGGCTTGCCATTTTTTGCGCAATGAACACCATCATACTCCGACAAGCTTTGTCGGAGTGCAGCATTGAGCCTAGATCCACCCCGTTCAGCTCTTGCAACTCGACCACCTGTGGCAGCATTTTGAATGACAGGTCGTTCTGGCAGATCATGTAGGCAGTGCGCATGCAGTACGCTGTGGTCCGTACCTTCTCCTCATTCTTCTTCCTCCACAGACTCTTGCTGACATTGTTGGCCGTTTCAAATGCAGCATCACGTCTCTTTTGGAGAATTTCGAGGCATTTGATGTGCGAGTGGCATTTACCATGCTTGTTGATTTTATCATTCAGCTTTTTTGCCGAGCTGGTTTTAATGCCAATCACAAAAGCTGGATCAATGTGAAGTCGCTCGTCTGTGTTGGGGCCTAAAGATTTAACTTCAGCGCAAGCTGCACATTTTACTGACCCATCAGTTGAAACGGCCAGCCACTCACGGCCCTCTTGCCACTTCGCGAATCGCGCCAGGTCCAGGCAGCCACCAACCGCATGCTGTGAGACAGTTTCGCGATCAACATCGCCACCTTCTGTAGGCCTACTGGATCCATCCTGGACATTTTCCTCCGCATCAGGTGTGCTGCAGGCAAGTGCGGATGTTGATTGTTTTTTATATGATGGTCCACCAAAAAAGGACGAAATGCTGCTTTGGCGTTTCATTTTCGCCGGTCATTCGCATTAGCAATGCTAATTTCCGTATAGAACGCAACTTTGTTATTGGCCCGGCCGCCCGGGACCTTCGTGAACATCAAAGCTGCCGCCACTTCAGGCAATTTTGAAAGTGCATGCAATTTAGACTATAGAAAACGGCCACAACTTTTATCTGTCATGTCAACATTTTTGGTTATTTTGTTGTTAGCGAGGATCTTTTTTCCATCAGAGATAAAAACCAGAGGGGGGGATAATCCCCCCCGGCAAATCGCACCCAGATACCATCTATCACTGAAAAAACAGTCACAAGCCTGGGTAAGGTTTTCAACAGCAGCCTCAGAGACACGACAGCAGTCCAAACTACCATCAAGAAGCTTGAAGCATGGTTGTCTGCAGTGGACAGATCTGGCCTTCCCAGAAGGTTCAAGGCATGGTTATACCAACATGGCATTGTACCCCGCATCCTCTGGCTGCTGTTGGTGTATGAGGTGACCATGACCACTGTGGAGACCCTGGAGAGAAAGATCAGCTCCTACCTCCAAATATGGCTAGGCCTGCCACGTAATCTCACTAGCACAGCACTGTATGGGAAGAGCAATAAACTTCAGCTTCCTTTCAGCAACCTGGAGGAGGAATTCAGAGTCTTCCACACAAGAGAAGCACTAGCATATTGAGAATCCAATGACTCCAGAGTTGCAGCAGCAGGCATTGTGGTAAGGACAGGCAGGAAGTTCAGAGTTCAAGAGGGGCTGGGCTGGTGGAATCCCAACTAAGACACAGGGCTTTATTGGGCTCAGTAGCTGTCGGACGAGCAGGGCTGGGGGTCATTGCTCAGCTCCACTGTGACCTAGCCCATGGAAAGGTCAGACACCATCTTGTCCTGGAGGAGGTGTGGGCAGGGCTTGAGGAGGTGAGGATCAGCAGGATGGTGAGCATGAGGCAGCAGGGAGTATCAACAAGGTGGGAAGGAGCGCTGACCTGGAATGTCATCAGGAAGGCAGAGCCACAGCACATCAAGTTCATGGTCCAGGCTGTGTATGATGTGCTACCCAGCCCAGCCAAACTGCACACCTGGGGAAAGAGTGACCTTCCAACATGTCCTCTCTGCCCAGGAAGGGGCACACTGGAACACATCCTCAGCAACTGCCCAGCGGCCCTCAGAGGAGGCCGCTACTGCTGGCGTCACAACCAGGTGCTGAAGACAGTGGCCGAGACCATCTCCACTGCAGTGGCCAACAACAAATACATTCGTGGCTAGAGGTCAGTACTGTTTGTGAAAGCCGGAAAGAAGCCACGAGCACAGTCACAGCCAATATCAGCAACCAGCCTGCTCTCATTGGCATCAGACTGTGAACTGTGGGTTGACTTGGGCAGGCAGCTCAAGTTCCCAGAGTATGTGACAACAACCTCCTTGAGACCAGACGTGGTGTTGACATCTGCCTCTTTGAAGCAAGTCCTCCTATTAACAGTCCCTTGGAGGACCGCATGGAAGAGGCCAATGAGCGCAACCAGCTCAAATACCATGAGCTGGTAGAGCAATGCCAGAGGAGAGGCTGGAAAGCCTGCTGTGAGCCAATAGAGGTGGGATGTCGAGGCTTTGCAGCCTGCTCCCTATGCAAGACCTATAACCTCCTTGGCATCACAGGAGTTAGGAAGAGGAGAGCCATCAAGTTCACCATAGAGGCTGCAGAGAGAGCCTCTGTGGTGGATTTGGATTAAAAGGTCCGAAACGTGGGCTAACGCTGCTGGGACGCTTATATATGAGAGAGAATGAAGGTAGATGAAAGTGCAGATGATTTATTAACCGAAAACAAGCACAAGGGTGAGCATAAGAAACATGAACATGAACTACAGTCACAAGGCAAGAACCATATGAAATAGAAACAAAGTCATGGCACACACAGAACAATGACAACAATAGCAAAGACTTGACAAATGGTACTACACAAGACAGCAATTGTACTGTATACAAGTGCTCATTATCTCACAACATGCTGTTGATCTTTCTTGGTATGTGACATGGCCATGTACTGTACAGTGGCTGATGGCTATTGTAATTCTGCGCCTTTGGCACTACACTGACACTCTTTCAAGTCTTTGGAGTATTTTAAGTCAAGAGACATTACCCATGTTTAGGCTCACTGGTGTTTCTTCATTATCAAAAACAGTCAAGTACATCCAGTAAATAGTTAAATAGTGGGGAAAATATATCCATCCCATCCATTATCTGTAGGCACTTATCCTGTTCTACAGGGTCGCAGGCAAGCTGGAGCCTATCCCAGCTGACTATGGG
>JAPEIY010000025.1:47693000-47704233 GCA_026122135.1 Cathorops aguadulce | reverse complement strand
GGAGGAAAGAAGGTAGAGGTAACCCAGCACAAGCAAGCAGCCTTCTGCTCTTGCAGGCATGATGGCACTGTTCACATACCCGCTTGTTACACTAGGGGTGAAGCAGCGACTGTGGGAAGAGTGGGGAGGAATATGAGAGAGTCTAACAGCAGTGTTCTCCAGGGGAATTGTTGTCCCAGCAACGACTTTGGCCAAGACCAGTGGTGGCTAGGGAGCCAAAAATAGATAAGATTGGAATGTGTTTGGTCTTAGTGAGCAGATGCATTCTTTTTTGCATGCCTACTCCGTATGTCCATTTTGTACATTTTGGTCTCCAAAACAATCCACTTTCCATTGCAAAGCCGAAAGCTTATCCATGATGTCATCCACCCTTTTTGGTCTGAAACCACCCTTTTTGGTCTGAGGTTTTGGGTAGGGTGCAATTGCTGCAGTCTTATCAATTTTGGAACACAACTGCTCATGACCCAAGTGAACTCCCAGATAGTGTATTTCCCCCCATACATTTGCACACTTTTTTTTTTGAGCCCTGCACACCTCAGTGACCTCAGGACAGCTCTTTGATGTTGTAAATGCTGCTACCAATCATTACTATAAATTATGTAATCTAAATAGGTGGTGGCATACACATTTTAGGGATGGAGGAATTGGTCCATGAGACACTGAAACATCTCTGGGGCCCCAAACAACCCAAAAGGAAGGATGACAAATATGTGTAAACCAAACAGAGTGGAAAATGGCATTTTTTTCATGGAATAATGGAATCATGGGGATCGGCCAATACCCCTATGTCAAATCCAGTGTCGAATAAAAATGAGCCATACCTAACCGATTGAGCATTTCATCAATGCTAGGCATCAGATATGCATCAAATTTAGACATCACATAGACTTTTCTATAGTCCCCACAGAACCAGACCATTCCATTGGTCTTGGGAGTTAACCCTCCTTTTGTGTTCTGGTCAAATTTGATGAAAATGTCATCAAGAGGACCCCAGGGCCAACAAGATATGACACATCCAAGGTTGATAACATAAAATCCTGCTTTGAATTCTTCTTGACAGACTCAATTGAAATTCGAGTGACAAACATGAGCAACTTGGAAGGGAGATGTGTTTACAAAGAAAAATGGAATGAGGTAGACCAGACAGACATCCAAGCATATGTGGGACTTTTGATTTTATCTGGTGTGTAGAGGTCTAGAAATGAATCTACCATTAGTTTATGTGATGCAGAGGCTGGTCAGGCAATTTTTCATGCTACTATGTCACTGCAGACATTTTAGGTGTTATCATGGTTGATTCACAATCGCTATATACTGTTCAACATTTGTATGAAAATGCACTCACCATTCAGATTGTTTAAATTCCTGTGTTTTTATTGTTTTTTTTTTATATTATTGTTACCGTTGTTCTTTGATGTGTCCATATATTCATTTGTAATATAGTTTTTGTATGTAATGTGTGTGCCTATGCCCTTTCTTTAATAATAAATTCATACTGATAATTTTGACCAGGAAAACAAAATGTTATTTTGTGCCAGTATTTAAAAAAAAATGAAATGGCTTAAAAACTTGTCAGTGTTCCTTGTCCTTGTTAAATGTTGACACAAAGCAGCCCTAGAGGAATCATACAATATTTTTCTCCAACTTTTTTTCTTGTGATCAACATAATCTATACATTATGCTTTTTTTAAAACTCAAAAACGAGTTGTACAAGCTCAGATCAGTAAGGCCTACAGGCCATAAATAGCAAACAGATGTTCAAAGCTTGTAAATTTCACTATAATTTAAGTTGATAAAAGATTTATCAGAATATTAGGTGATATATGTTTTACTATGGAATCATTATCGGTTATAAGGGGTGGTCACTTTTGACCAGGAATGCTTAACTAATTAGAATGAAATGAACACAGCAGGAAGGTTAAGACCACCAGGCGGCTCCATTTGCTGTGCAAGTCCTCAATTACTCCCATATCAAGCATCACCTTGAGTTCACATTGAACAATTTTTTTTTGTTGTGCTCAGGGAGCTGATATGGGTGGGTATACACCACCACGCCCAGGTGAGTCTCAGTGTTGTGCTCTATGAGGTCAGTGTGACCAGGGAGGGGCAAGAGCACATTGTAGAATTATTCCTGCAACCTCATAACCTGTGTTCTTTGGGATGGTAAGAGGTGGTCTCCACAGGGGACCATGGTGAATTAGGCCACAACTTTTAGACTTACCTCCAGTCCCAGATCTGCCCTCTCCAGAACTACCACAGCCAGCACTCCTTTCTACATGGTTTCATGAGATTGAGGTGGTAAATTTGACATACATCACCTCTTTTTGTGTGCCTGACCTCAAAGTTGACTTTCCCCAATTCACCGTGTGACCTCAAAGGGCCCTTTCCATCTTAGCAAGTAATGTTGAGCTCAATGTGGGCAGTAAAATGAGCACTTCATCTCACAGCACAGATTCTCTTAGCCATGTCCTTCTGTTGTACAGGCGGGATTGACATTCTTGTGCCTGTAGGAAATTCTCCTGGGTTAGGTGACTCAGTGTATGGAATTTTGCTTTCAGGTCAAGAATGTAATGAATTTCATTTTTGCTTGTGAAGGTCCCTCCTCCCAGTTGTATTTAATGATATGTAAGACACCACTGGGATAGTACCCATACAGCAATTCAAACAGGGAAAATCTGGTGGTCACTTGTGGGATCTCATAAAGTGCAAAGAACAGAGGGTCTAGCCACTTATCTCAGTTTCTAGCATCCCCATGAACAAACTTACAAATCACATTTTTAATTGTGTGATTAAATCATTTGCCCAGCCTATCTGTTTGCAGGTGGTAAACACTAGTATGAATCAATTTAATCCCCAATAATTAGCACAATTTGTATAGTGTACATGACATAAAAGTAGTGCCTTGATCAGTCAGGATTTCTTTTGGAATCCCAACTTGGGAGATAATGCAGAAGAGTGCTGTGCTGTCATGCTCCCGGGCTCACCTAACATTCATGACTACACTTCCCACAATTCCCCTCACACACCTGTCACTACCACGTGCACTCCATCAGCCAACCTGGAGCGACTTCCTAGGAGTGGCTCCCCCGAGTTCTAATTATCATCACCTGTACCTCTTTGTTTATATCTCTATACCCCTCTGTTTGTTTTACCCTTTGCACAGTATTGCCTCCACATTTTCATGAGCTTACTGAGTGTTTCTATTTCTGATTGCATTCCTGTGTATGACCCTTTTTGCCTTCTGGTTTCTTCATGTTTTGCCTAGCCCTTGTGTTTGTTTGCTCATCTTTCTCACTTCCTGGTTTCTCGATCCTCACCTGTTTTTCAACTCTGATTTGCCTAGCCCTTGTGTCTACCTTGCCTATGCTTTTCCGATTCCTAGTTCATGGACTATTGCCCATTTCCTGACCACGATATGTCTAGCCCTTGTTACTGTGTTTGATTTCTCAGTATTGACCTGGCCTGGCTTTTGTACATTGTCTTCTCTCACTGTGTTCATTAAAGCATTGAGTTTATTTTTAATCTGCTAGCATCTGATTTCTCACAGCCACATTACAGAATACTGGGCCGACATCCAGATGGCAGATTACATGGAGCTACAGGTGGTGCTTAGCAGCCAAGGACAAATGCTTGGACAACGTCACCAGCGTTTCGACTCCATGACTCAGTCCATCCAGAATCTTACGCAGCAGCAGGGGGAGCAGCAAAAACAATTAATGCAGATCATTGAAAGCATGAAAGAAATTACTACCCACCTCCAATGACTCAGCATCCCCAGTGTGCCTATGATCACTAACCAGGCTGCTCCCCACATGGCAGGTTCCAGTCCGTTTGTTGTCAGCAAGCCAGATAAATTTGATGGCTCACCTAAACAGTGTAAGGTTTTTTTGTTACAATGTTCAATATTTTTTGTGACTTCCCCATGAGCTTGGATAAGGCTCATATTTATTTTATGATTTCTCACCTTACGGGCGAGGCCTTAGATTGGGCTACCACAGTCTGGCCAATGGTCCTGTCCAACACCTACAACAATTTCATGAAAGAATTTAAAGAAGTTTTCAATCATGCCAATGACGGCCACTCTCAAGAGGAATTACTCACCCGTTTACTTCAGGGAATTGCTCAGTGTCTGGCAATGCTTTGGACTTTCACACTCTTGTGGCTGGGAGTGGTTGGAATGAGCCGGCGTTACTGGTGATATTTTCGCAACAGTTTGAACTCCAACATACTAGCAGAAATGGCATGCAAGGACAATGACCTTTCACTAGAGGAGCTGATTTCCCTCGCCACTCGCCTAGACCAACTGAAGCATGGGAGATGTCAGCATAAATCCCCTTTGGCTCCAGCTGCTGCACTGACTCCTCGTTGCCCATGCCCATCACTGGCCCGGACTCATAAGGAGCCAGAATCCCCCAAATCCATGTAGTGTGACTCATTCCGTTTGTCTGCAGAGGAGAAGCAACGACATCTCCATGAGGGGCTGGGTCTCTATTGCAGAGCTGAGGGTCACCTTCTACGTGACTGTCAAATCTGCCGATGCAGTACTCTGGCACTGACCCTGGGAAAGCTAATGTGGTGAGTGCACCCATTAAGAGGTTGGTCTCCAAGTCCTTCCTCCTGCCTGTAACAGTTAACTGCCCTCAGTCTGTCTGTGTGTTTTCAGCATTAATTGACTCTAGAGCTGAGGGGGATTTTATCCACTTTGAGCTGGTGGAACAACTCCAGATTTCCGTGGAGCCACTAGAGATGCCACTGAGATTAACTGCCATCAATGGAGATCCCATGGGAGAAGGACTTGTTAACTGGGTCACAAAACCCATTTCTATGACTGTCAGTGTTTTGCATTCTGAAGAGATGTTTTTTGTACTGAATACTTGTGAGTATGCCATTATTTTAGGTTGGTCCTGGCTCAGAAAAAAAAAAATATCCCCATCATCTCCTGGTCTGACAAAGAAATACTCTTGTGGTCCAGGTACTGTTATGATCATTTTCTCACGCTTCCCACAGCCCAGGTGTCATCTATGACTATAGAAAGCCCCAATGACAATGTCAGTTTCTGTGCCCCCTGAATACAGTGACCTGTCAGAAGTATTGAGTAAGAAAAGTGCTACCAAACTTCCCCCTCACAGAGAATATGACTGTTCCATTGAGTTACTAGATGATGCTTTCCCACCTAAAGCTAGGATTTACCCACTTAGTCAGGCAGAGGAGAGAGCTATGGAGGAGTACATTCAGGAGGCCTTACAAAAGGGTTTCATCCGTCCTTCTACTTCCCCTGCAGGGTTCTTTTTTGTCAACAAGAAAGATGGGGGACTTAGGCCCTGCATTGACTATCCTGGGTTAAATCAAATCACGAAACCTTATTCCTACCCGCTCCCCTTAGTCCCCATAGCACTTGAACAACTTCGGGGAGCATAAATATTTACAAAACTCGACTAAAGAAGTGCATACAACCTAGTCTGTTTAAAAGAAGGTGACAAATGGAAAACAGCATTTTTTACCACTAGGGGACACTGAGTATTTGGTAATGCCCTTCATGTTGCGCAATGCCCTGTCCATATTCCAGGCTTTTGTAAACGACATACTCCAGGATATGCTTGGCAAATATGTCATTGCCTACATCGACGATATTTTGATCTACTTCCCTAATCTTGAAACTCATATTCGTCATGTCTGTTCTGTCCTTATATGTCTGCTTGAGAATCAGCTGTATGTTAAAGGAGAGAAATGTGAGTTTCATCTCCCTTCTATTTCCTTCCTAGGTTATATCAACAGTCTGGAAGGTGTCATTATGGACGATCAGAAAGCGAAAGCCGTTGTGAATGAAACAATGGTAGAAATTAGCAAACCCAAGAAATCATTGGAGCTCCTTTATGGATGTAGGGACTGGCCAATTTGTTGGCTTTTATGAGCCTACTGAGCATTTCTATTTCTGATTGCATTCCTTTGTATGACCCTTTTTGCCTTCCGGTTTCTTACTGTTCCACCTAGCCCTTGTGTTTGTTTGCTCATCTCTCTCGCTTCCCAGTTTCTTGATCCTCGCCTGTTTTTCGACTCCGATTTGCTTAGCCCATGGGTTTATCTTGTCTGTGCTTTTCTGATTCCCAGTTCTTGGACTATTGCCCATTTCCCGACCACGATTCGTCTAGCCCTCATTACTGTGTTAAATTTCTCAGTATTGACCTGGCCTGGCTTTTGTACATTGCCTTCTCTCACTGTGTTCATTAAAGTATTGAGTTCATTTTTAATCCAAAAGCATACTGGTTTGTCACAGCTGCATTACACAGAGCATAAGATCAATCAGTGTCCCATCCGCCCATCTCACTCCAATCCACCAGCAACCACAACTCATGCAGTGAGTCCTGAGTGAAAATTTATTCACAATCATTTAAAGTGCCTGTATTGTTAAAGCTGGTGACCTCTACATATATCCTATCTGCCTTTGTAGACTCAGGTGCAGAGGGGAATTTCATCAACAGCATGATCCTCCAGAAGTACGACCTGCCCACAATCCCTCTTCAAAGTCCACTCAGCATCCAAACCACAGATGGAGGACCCATAGGCGATGGCCTGGTCACTATGAGAACTGCTCCCGTTCACATTCAGGCAGGAGCACTCCATTCAGAACATATCTCTCTATGTGACCACCACTGTCCATCACGACATTATTCTTGGGTATCCATGGTTGCAAATTCATGACCCACTGCTCTCTTAGCAGTACAAGGAAATTCTTCAATGGTCTCCCACATGCTTTAAAAACTGTCTCTCATGTACCCAACTATGTATTTCCTCAACATCAGGGGAAAGCTTGGAACTAGACTCCATTGAGAATGTCCCAGAGTGTTATCTAGAGCTACAGGAAGTCTTCAGTAAAGGGAAAGCCTGTGGACTACCACCTTGCAGACCATATGACTGTACCATTGACCTTCTATCAGGTATGTCACCTCTGCATGGTTGAATATGTCCCCTTTCCCAGAAGGAACATGCTGCCATGGAGGAATACATCTAGGAAGCCCTCAACCAAGGATACATTTGTCCCTCCAAATCACCAGCCTCAGTGGGCTTCTTCTTCATGGAAAGATGAGGTGGCGGCCTTCAACCTTGCATAGATTATAGAGGACTTAACCAGGTCACTGTCAAATATCCCTATCCTCTTTCTCTTGTTCTGTCTGCCCTAGAGCAAACATTATATAACTCTGCCAGGATATTCTCTAAATTTGACCTGCACAGTACTTCTAACTTAATAAGAATTAATGAGGGAGACAAATGGAAGACCCCTTTCAGTACAACTACTGGTCACTTTGAGTACCGGGTAATGCCATATGGCCTTTCTCTGGCTCCCAGTGTATTTCAATGCCTTATCGATGACGTACTAAGGGACATGCTGGGAAGGTATGTGATTACATATATTGACGATATCTTGATCTTCTCCCCCAATGAGAAAAGTCATAAAGAATATGTCAGAGCTGTCCTCCAGTGCTTATTGAACAACCATCTCTATGTAAAGGTAGAGAAGTGCAAATTCCACCATAACCAAATCTCCTTTTTGGGATACGTCATAAATTCAGAAGGAGTCAGCATGGATTCCTCCAAAGTTTCTGCAGTCATGTCTTGGCCAGTACCCATGTTGATAAGGGAGCTTCAAAGATTCCTCAGCTTCACAAACTTCTACCATCATTTCATTAGAGGCTTCAGCATGATTGCAGCTACCCTAACAGCCTTGCTCAAGAAGGGACCAAAACAACTTCTGTGGAGCCCTTCAACTGAGGAAGCCTTTAATTGGTTAAAAAGCATGTTCACTTCAGCACCAGTTCTGCAGTATCTTGACCCGACCAAGCCTTTCATAGTGGAAGTCAATGCATCTGACACAGGAGTTGGAGGAGTCTTATCCCAATACTTTAGAGAAAGACAAAAACTTCATCCTGTGGCATTCTTCTCCAGGAAGCTCACATCAGCAGAGAGAAACTATGATGTTGGGAACTGTGAATTGTTTGCCATCAAGTTTACTCTTGAGGAGTGGAGACACTGGCTGGAGGGAGCCACTCATCCCTTCACAATAGCCAAGTGACTAAACTCACATCAAGCCAAATGGGCTCTCTTCTTCACGTTTTAATTTCATGATTGCATTCTGTCCAGGATCTAAGAACACTAAGACTGGTGCCCTGTCTCGCACCTTTGTCTAATCTCACCAGCATTCTGCTACCCACACTATTCTTCCATCCAACTGCTTTGTACAGTCCATCACTTGGGACCTAGACCAACAGATAAGGAACTCCCAACCCAGAACAGTTCCAGTCAACCTTCCACCAGGCTAACTCTATGTCCCAAAGCATCTCCGAGAGCAACTCATCACCTGGGCCCACACATCTCCTGCCACAGGACATCCTGGAAACCATCAAACTCACCAGATGTTGAGTAACAAGTACTGGTGGGAGAACATGCTCAGGGAGATCAACCAGTTCATTGCATCTTGCTCCTAATGCGCCCAGGCAAAGGTTCCATGAATCCCATTAGTGGCTAAGCTTTGTCCTTTCCTGGTACTTCAAAGACCTTGGGCACACATAGCCATCAATTATATCACTGATTTACTGTCCTCCCAGGGCAACACCACCATCATGGTGATAGTTGACAGGTTCTCCAAAGCACTGAAACTCTTTCCATTACCAGGCATCCCTACAGCATTCATTCTACATAGCTGAGCTATTGTTCCAGTAAGTATTCAGAAACTTTGGTATCCCCAAGGACATGATCAGTGACAGAGGCCCCCAGTTCATTTCACACTTGTGGACCTGCTTCATGGAACGGCTAGGAGTTTCAGTATGTCTCACATCTGGTTATCATCCATAATCCAACAGACAAGTGGAGAGGGCAAACTCGGAGATTGGATGCTTTCTGCAAATTTTCTGCATGAGGAACCAGGGGGACTGGTCATGTTTCATCCCATGGGCCAAGTATGCACAAAACTCACTGAAACACTCTGCAACACAACTAACCCTCTTCCAGTGCATACTTGGCTATCAACTACCCCTGTTCCCCTGGGACAACACTCCAGCACAAGTCCAAGTCATTGAAGACTGGTTTTCATGCAGCCAAGCCATCTAGGAGGAGGTACATCAGCTTATTGAGACACTCAATGTCAAGCACAAGGAATATGCTGACAAGCACAGAAGCAGCAACCCAGATTTTGCTCCTGGTGACAAAGTGTGGGTCACCACCAGGAACTTCAGAGCACCCAACACATGACGAAAACTACAAGCATGATACATCGGCAAACTGATACAAGCATGGAACTCTGGCAAATCAATGAGGTATCCTACAGGTTAAAACTTCCCCTTCACAGTCAGATATCCCCAACGTTTCATGTCTCCTGTCTTAAGCCTGCCATTCCAGGCCAAGAACCCTCTCATTCAGGAACATCAACCCTTAAGCCTAAAGGGTGAACCCATCTACCAGATAAGTAGGTTACTCAACTCCAGATGCAGAGGAGGTCAAATTGAGTATCTGGTATGGGCCAGAGGAAGGCCATGGGCCAGAGGAAAGAAGCTGGGTAGGAGTCAAGGATGTCCTGGATCATCTGTTTAAACAGGAGTTCCATGCTCAAAACCTTGACAAACCCACACCTAGGGACAGAGGGTGCCCCAGGAAGAATGTGTGTTTGTGTGTGGTGGGGGTGGGGTCAGTGAAGGCATTGAAACCAGCAGTGCTAAACAAACTATAAACATGGCTGCTCAAGACTGCAATGCCCACAAGTCACAGCATCCCATCACCAGAGTATTGAACTCTGCTGTTGCTCATTTCATTATCAGTACCATGCTCTTTAAACCCCTCTCTCACACATGTTCAGTGCAAAGTATCATTGAATTTTCCAGTCCATACCAAGCCTTTATATATCTGTCTGTCTCTTGTTGTTTTGACTGTCACTATCCCTCTTTCATCTATGCTTCCTGTCTTGCCTACATTACCCTGTTTGCTGATCAACCGACCATTGCCTGCCTTCTGACCATGATCCGAGCTTCACAATTTGGCTCTATTACTGTTTGCTCCCCACTATCCCCTGCAAATACATCTGTAAGTGCTGACACCCTGACACTTGTACTCAAAATTTTAACTCAATTATATAACAATACCTCTGCGAAGTCGGAGCACCTAGGGACCTCGCCGTTGTAGCAGTCCCCACACTCAGGGGAGTGTGCCTCATCATGGTGCAGGGGTGAACTCAGGGTAATTGCAAGAACATCTGCAATCCCTGAGGCCAATAGGTGCACGTGAAGCCCCTGGGTTAATCACCCATCGGTGGATAACCATGATTATGAAAACCTCAGTGAAAAGGTCTCAACCTGCCAGAGGACAAACTCAGTGCGGGACGAGATGTGTTGATAGTTTTGATGACACCTTTGGAGGAGGACAGCCTAAATGGCATTGCATCTTTTCAAATTGCTGCTCATGCTACACATGGCAGCTGAACATGCTCAAAGGGAAAATGCTAACTGACCTCTACATTCTGATAGACAGGCAACAGAATAAAGCCATCCTTCCCACGTAGAGAGCAGGGCCAGGTTTGCCCTCTTGGACTCCCAGCCACAGATGGCTGTGACATGGTTGGGATTTCTACTCATGATTTTTTTTTCTGTTGCACCAATTAACAGTCCTTTTGCATGTTCTTACATTAAATTTACTCATTATTCCATCTTGTGGCACAATGTTTTTGGCTACAGGTAGTGGTTCCATGTAGCACTGGGCACCTTGCCAGATTCTCCACACATCTCCTATGCAGCTGACCTCATCTGTGATACTGTCATTGCATATATACCAGCTCAAGTCAGCCCCAATTCAAGTGGTTAGCAATATGAAGAGCATTTCTGAAAAATGCTAGAATTACTTGCTCATATCCTGCTGTTTTCACTGAAAGAATTCAGCAAACTTGTTCCTTTAGATTGAGTGTCTCTAGATGTCTAATTCTGAGCAGTTATATTTTTGTCTTTACTTTCTGTCTTTGTGGAATCAAGTGTAACAGCACCACCGATGATCAGAAGAAAAGGACACACAATGGCATGAAAAAGTGAGGCTGGGACTAATTGTATCCCCCGTATGCCATAGGGGGATACTATGGATTTGCGTCGGTTGCACGTCCGCCGCCGGGTCCGCCGCGTCCATAGACACTTGCTTGTAAATGCTCTACAACTTGCAATTCTTATTGGATTTCTTTCAAACTTTCACAGCACACTTATATGGG
>JAPEIY010000025.1:47273678-47284404 GCA_026122135.1 Cathorops aguadulce | reverse complement strand
TCGACTCTGATGGGCATTTTTGTGCAAAAATGTTTTGTCCGGGTGGGGTTTTGTCCGTTTCCCTTCAAAATGACAGGCCGTACGGGGGATACACTTGCCGTTGCACAGCGCAACGGTTAAGGCTAGTTAGACCTTAGAAAAAGTGACACATACTGTACATCATTTGTATTTCAAACTATTATAAGCAAGTCAATTGTATTGAAATGTTCTAACAACTTTGTGAATATGATATTCACAGTCACACAGCTTATAGCATTCATATGTATCCTGTGTAATGTGATGAATAAAAGTTGCACTCTTTATAGCCCCAGGCACCTGAATTTGCGGGCTTGATCAAGTACTTAGGTCTATTTCATACAGTAATAAATCCAAATTTTATATCCCTTTACTTCTTGCACAAGCTCTGGTCTCGGTGTGTTTTTAACAATTTTGCGCCATTTTGACTTTATCGGCCTTAGGCTAGTATTTGCAGTCACCGGAAAATTAAAAACTTTTAAAACTAACAAGGATTAATTTCTACACATTTTCCAACATGATAAAAGGGATCTTTATACATATATGGGCAGAGATTAGCGTCGTGGCTCATTTGGATAAGGCGCCATACCCTAAATCCGGGGACCTGGGTTTGATTCCGACCCGAGGTCATTTCTTGATCCCTCCCCGTCTCTACACTGTCCTATCCAATAAGGGTGAAAAAGCCCAAAAAAATCTTGAAAAAAAAACAACACTGTGATTAGCCAATAGAGCAATATTGCTCTAGCAATAGAGCGTTTGTAGGTGGCAAAATCGCTGGTTGCCGGCAGTTATTGAGAGGACTGGTATCAGATATTTATCCTTTCATGGAAGAAAAGCTCATCTAAGGTGTCGTTGAGTCATCCTGTCTGTGCAAGACAATGTTCTTGCATTTGTTCTTGTTATCCTCCTTGTCCGTTATGTTCCTTTTTCTGCTCTTGAAGAAAGACCAGTTAGGATACCCGCAGTTCTGAAGTGCTTTCTTTTCCCTCCATCATTGTAGGGATGTTCTGAGCCCTGTGTTGCAGGGTCCTAATGAACCCCAATTTGTTTTGCAGTGGGTGGTGAGAGTCGAAGAGCAAGTACTGCTCTGTGTGTGTGGGTTTCCGGTAGACCTCAATGCTAAGGCTTCTGTCTTGTCTAATGTGTACATCACAATCCAAGAAGGCTAGATTATTCCCACTGATGTCCTCCCTAGTGAAATTGATGTTGATATCCACTGCATTCATGTGCTTAGAGAAGGCTTCCACCTCATGGGTTTTGATTTTAACTCCGGTGTCATCCACATATCTGAACCACTGACTGGGAACCAACAATCCATTGATCATCCTAATGACTCTCTAGGCCGTTCACACCCAGCCCCCAGTGACCCTCACTAACAGGATGACTCAACGACACCTTAGGATTGCTTTTCATCCAGGAGAGGATAAATATCTGATACTCCCTATTAGTCAGACAGAACTGAAGAAGCCTTTCAGATGAGAGGTGAAATGTTTTCAAGAATCTTCAAGCAAGTCCAGTTGCTCTCTTTTACCACCCACATTTGGAGGATTATGAAGCTCAAAACATGACAAAGGAGACCCCAAAAAGTTGAGCAACTGAAATTGTATATCAGGCAAGAATGGGACAATATTTCTCTTTCAAAACTACAGCAATTGCTTTCCTCAGTACCCAAATGTTTACAGAGTATTGTTAAAAGTAGAGGTGATGCAACACAGTGGTAAACATGCACTTGTCCCAACATTTTTGAAATGTGTTGCTGACATCAAATTCAACATGAGCATATATTAAAAAAAATAATAATAAAATTTCTCAATTTCAATATTTGATATGTTGTCTTTGTACTATTTATAGTAAAATATAGGGTTTCCATGATTTGCAAATTATCACAGTGTTTTTATTTACAGTTTACACAGCGTCCCAACTTTTTGGAATTGGGGTTGTACTTAACTCTGACAAGACAGAAGTACTTGTACTCAGACCATATGCAGCTAGATATAGTTTTTTTCTGATTACATTGTTACTTTCTGTTTCTTCAAGTGCAGCAGTAAAAGAGCTCGGGTGATCATTGACTCCAATCTTTCATTTCAAATCCATATCGATAACATCATGAGGATAGTTTTCTTTCATCTCAGAAATATTGCAGAGATAAGAAATATAATGTCACTACATAATGCAGAAAAAATAGTTCATGTTTTTGTTACCTTGGCTGTTTGCTGAGTGTTGTTACTTTTACCAAATATTATACTAAGTTTTATTCTGTCACTTATTCAGTTGGCAATATAACTTTCTTGTCTAGAAGTTCAGCACTTCTTGTCCTTAACTTTTGCACTTGCTGTACATTGTTCTGGATAAGAGCATCTGCTAAATGCCATGTAATGTAATAATGTAAAGTAATGTCACCATCACTACCAAGTTCCCAGCAGTGCTGGGCTTCCTGTTCATGCAGTCCCATGACCCCTTTGTCAATGAGACCTTGATGACCATAGACAGCCTAGAACCCCAAATCCATGTGGAAATTCCACTCGAGTATAATTTCTCTGACTTATTTAGCAGGTTGCTGGGCTTCCACTGCACTACATCTACAACTGTGCCATTGAATTACTAGCAGGAGCCACACCGCTTTGCATCCACATTTACCTCTTATCCAAGGAAACAATGGCCATGACTGAATACATCAAGGAGGTACTCAAACAGGGGTACATATTCCCCTCTACTTCTTCAGCATCCAGAGGCTCTTTTTTTCATGGAGTAAAAAGGGAGGCAGCTTATGGTCAAGTGTTGACTATCATGGTCTGAATCAAGTCAGAGTCAAATATTGTTATCCTCTGCCTCTGGTCCATGCAGCTCTTGATCAACTACAGGAGACCAAAATATTCATGAAACTTGACCAGCAAAGTGCCTACAACCTGGTGCATATCTGTGAAGGGGGATGAATGGATGATGGCCTTCAGTACCATATTTGGCCACTTTGAGTACTGCATCATGCCATCTGGGCTATGTTCAGCACCAGCAGACATTCAGTGCTTATTAAATGACATGGGATATGTTGGGAAAGTTCATCAATGCATGCACTGATGACTTCCTGATAGATTTTCCTGACAAAGTCACACAAATCCTTCTTTGATAGCATGCAAGGGTCTTTCCCATTACAAAAAGCAACTTTCTGATGGTATCTTGACTATGCATTGGTCTCTAAACTCGCATAAATGGTCATAGATGGTTTCACTAGCTCTTTATATAACAACAGCCAAATTGGTTTGCCTGACCACAACTTAATTCACTGGAAGTCAACTCACAAGCAAAAGTTGCGTGACTGAATACAACCTATCAGCATCAAACTACAGTTCCCAAAACACATGTGGCCAATAAACATGGCCACCAAGAAATACAACTCACAGCCATGACAGATTCTCTCACATTCACTGGCTTATTGATCAGGCACACATGGTTCCAATCACAGTCACATTCACTGACAGTACTAGTGCATCTCAAACAATGATAATATTGTGAAAAAGTTCATTTTTTTTCATAATTTCATTCAAAAAGGAAAAATGTAATATATTCATTACATGTCAAGTGAAATCTTTCAAGCTTTTTTGTTTTCATTTTTATGAATATGGCTTCTACCTCATGACAGTCAGAAAGCCAATATCTCAAATTATTAGAATATTTCCTCAGATCAATCAATAAATGATTTACAATACAGACATGTCCAATGTCTGAAAAGTATGTATTTTTACACACTCAATACTTGGTTGGGGCTCCTTTACCATGAATTACTTCATCAATGCAGCATGGCACAGAGGTAATTAGACTGTGGCATTGTTGAGGTGTTATTGAAGCCCAGGTTGTTTTGATAGTGGCCTTCAGCTCATCTGTATTTTTTGGTTGGGTGTTTCTCATCTTCCTCTTGACAATATCCAAATTGATTCACTTTGGGGTTCAAGTCAGGCAAGTTGGCTGGTCAACCAAGCACAGTAATATCATGGTCAACAAACCATTTGATTCTAGTTTTGGCACTGTGATCAAGTTACGAAGTCCTGCTGGAAAAGGAAATTGGCATCTCCATAAAACTTGTCAGCAGATGGAAGAATGAAGTACTCTAAAATCTCCTGGTAGATGGCTGCATTGACTTTGGACTTGATAAAACACAGTGTTCCAACACCAGCAGATGACATGGCACCCCAAATCATCACAGACTGCAGAACCTTAGCACTGGATATCAAACACCTAGGATTCTGTGCCTCCCCACTCTTCTTCCAGACTCTAGGACCTTGATTTCCAAATGAAATGCAAAATTTACTTTCAGCTGAAAATAGGACTTTGGTCCATTGAGTAACAGTCCAATTATTTCTCTCCTTAGCCCAGGTAAGACACTTCTGACTTTGTATCCAATTCAGGAGTGGCTTGATGTTAGGAATGTGATAGTTTTAGCCCCTTTCCTGAAGATGTCTGTGTGTGGTGGCTTTTGATGTGCTGACACCAGCCTCAGTCCACTCCTTGTGAAGCTCTCCCAAGTTCATGAATAGACTTTGGTTTACAGTTCTTTCAAAGCTGTAGTCATCCCTGTTGTTTGTGTGCCAGTTCCAGCTAGCTAGTTTCCAGCTAGCCTTTTCAGCAATGATGTTCTGTGACTTACCCTCTTTGTAGAGGGTGTCAATGAGCATCATCTGGACAACTGTCCTCAGTCTTCCCTGTCAACAATCTTCCATGATTGTGGTTGTGTTTACTGAACTAGACTGAACAATACACACTACTTATACTGTTTTACTCAAACTCAAAATGAAATACTCTGATATTTTGAGATGCATTCATCATCATTAACTGTTATCTCTGCCTGAGGCAGAATGCGTACTAACATGAGATAGTTGCTTCCATAGATCTCAATCTTTGGCAAGAGTATTCAAGGAATTTATTTCAAGACCTGTCCATGCTGTGATGTTATCTCTCCATCTCTTAAGTTGCCGACCCCTGTTTCTCTTTCCTTTAATCATGCCTTCCAAATAGATCTTGCTGATGCCACAATCCATTTGTTTTATGTCTCCAAACAGTTTGAGTACTTTACTTTTGATGACAGAGGTGATCAATGACAATTGGGTTATTTGTCTTAGATCTTCAATTTTGACATGATCTGAGAATTTGGTGTTAGGCATAAGTCACATTACGTGATTTTGAAAGACTTCCAGTTTCGGTAGTGCAGCAGAAGTCCAGTTGACATATTCTAGTCCGTATAAAACTAGAGGAAGAACATAGGTGTTGTAGATGCTTGATTTTATGTGGTATGGGATCTGTTTTGAAATTAGTGCAATTTTGTTTTTATCAAAAGCAGCCCAACCAAGTCTGATTCTATAGTTCACAGCTAACATTCCATCATTTTTTGAAGAGTTTGTGTCCAAGGTAGATGAATTCAGGAACTTGCTTTACGAGTTTGCCATACAGTATATTATAAGGTTGAGGTCTGAATTAGATTTGTCTGTTGTCATGCAGTCTGTTTTTGATATGTTGATAGAAAGTCCAGCTTCTGCAGCCTGTTTAAGAGATTTAACAAAAGATTGTAAGTCCTGACAAGATTCATTTATTCCAGAAATATCATTAGCATAGCTGAGATCAGAGAGGACGTGACCATTGATTGAGAATCCAGATTGACATTCATCTTCAGTTTAAGACAGTACTGCAGCAATTATGATGCAGAAGAGTATAGCTCAGAGTACATCTCCTTGTTTCACTCCTTTAAAGACATTGACAGATCTGGAGGTGCCAATATCAGTCTTATGAATGCTTTTGAATTACTGTAGGTGAGTTTTAGTAGGTTTATGTATCTCTTATTGATTCTGTTGCTTTCAAGAAATTTCCATAGACAGGGAAACCTCACACTATTGAATGCTTTGGAGAAGCCTAGGAAGCATATATATATATATATATATATATATATATATATATATACACACACACACACTGGTTTGTTGAATTCTATGGATTTCTCAATTATTTGTTCAAGAGCAAAGATCTGGTCTATAGTTCCTCTGCCAGGTTGGTAAGTAGCTTGAGCTGGGGGGAAGGATGCATATAAATCATTTTTTATTCTTGTTGTAATGATAGTAGTAAATACTTTGTAGATATGGCTTAACAAGCTTATTGGACGATAGTTACCACATTCAAGTTGACTGTTCTTTTTGTAGAGAACAACTATGAGAGCTTCTTTAAATGCTTGTGGTACCTTTCTGGTGGTTAATATTTGGTTGAAGAGGTACAAGAGAGCTTTCATTAGTGGGTTGCCACCAGCTTTCAGTTATTCAGAGTAGATTTTATAAAGACTACGGCTTTTTCCATCTTTCACAGCATTTATGGCAGCTTCAATTTAATTTTTCAAGATTGCAGAAATTTCATCTTCTGAAAAGTCATGAACCAAAAAAGCATTGGCGTCATCTACATAAAGTTCTTCATAGAAATTCGGCCATCCTTCAAATATTTCATCTTTACTGGTTAGAAGGTTGCCATTTTGGTCCTTGATTCCCCAGCTGATATTTTTAGGTTTTGTTTTGATCTTTTTCAGGGCAGTTGTCATAGTGCAGGCACTTACAGATGCATGCGCAAAAGAGTAACAAGGAGCAAACAGTGATGGAGCCAAAACATGAGACAAGAATCAGAGTCATAGAACAAGTGAGGGTCAGGTGATCGGCAAACAATGTTAAGGGGGAAAGACAAAGAGCATACATGGGAACGAGAGAAGCAAGAGTCAGAATAATGAGAGTCAGTCAGAAACAACAAGGCTTGTTATGAAATGATGAGGGCAGAACAATACTTCACATTGGAGTAGTGTGAAAGCAAGGTTTATATAGGCAGGGGGACTAATTAGGATGATGAGTGACAGCTGAGTTAGTCTGGAGATAGAGGGCACTGTGAGTTTTGGGGAGTGTAGTCCATGGTGTCCATGTTTGTAGTTTGGTCAGTTTCAGCAGGTTTACTGACAGAATCCCCCCCGAAGAGCTCCAACTGGGAGCCATATTCTTTCTAGGGTGCCCCCTACTTCTGGGTGCAGGTTTGTCTAGATGTAGAGCATGGAATTCTTACTTAAGGAATAGATCTAGGATGTCTTTAGCTGGAACCCAGCTCTGTTCTTTGGGTCCGTAACCCTCCCAATTTACCAGGTATTCAATCTGCCCTCTTCTACGTCTAGAGTTGAGGATCTTGTTTACCTGGTAGATAGGTTCACTCTCAATGTCGAGAGCTGGGTGCTCCTGGCTGGGTGCGTTCTCGGCGAGGGGGCCTGGGATAGCAGGTTTGAGATAGGATACATGGAATGTTGGTGACAGCATGCTGTGAGGAGGGAGTTCTAGCCTGTATGAACCTTCACTGATGTGGTCCAACACTTTAAATGGCCCAATATATTGTGGCTGGAGTTTCTGAGTTGGGTTCCCTGAGGTTTCTTGTGGCTATCCAAACTCTGTTACCTGGGTTGTATGCTGGGGTGTCTGCTCTCTGCTTATCTGCATAGTCCTTGTATTTGGCATTGATAGTTTCAATTCGTTGGTGAACCTCCTCCCATACTCCCTGGCTGCACCAGAACCACTCTTCGATGGCTTGAACTTGTCTGGGAGTGTTGTCCCAGGGGAACAGGGGTGGCTGGTAGCCAAGTATGCACTGGAATAGTGTTAGTTGGGTTGCAGAGTGCTTGAGGGGATTTTGTGTATACTCATCCCATGGAAGGAAGCGTGCCCATTCCCCCTGGTTGCACATGCAAAAGATCCTCAAGAAACAGCTGATTTCTTGGTTGGCTCTCTCAACTTGTCCATTAGACTGAGGGTAGTATCCAGATGTAAGGCTTACTGAAGCCCCTAGTCTTTCCATGAAGCCCCTCCAGAAACAAGAAATGAACTGAGAGCCCTGATTGCTTACAATATCTTCAGGGAGACTATAGTAATGAAAAACCTGCTGGAATAATAGTTCTGCCATTTGGACTGCAGTGGGGATGGCAGGTAAGGGAATGAGTTTGAGAGCTTTGGAGAAGTGGTCGATGGTTACCATAATGGTGGTGTTACCTTGTGAGGGAGGGAGGTTGGTGATGAAATCTATGGGTATGTGGGACCAGGGTCTCTGAGGAATGGGGAGAGGGCAGAGTTTACCAGTGGGCAGAGTTATGGGTACTTTGGCTTGTGCACAGACAGAGCATGAGATGATGAACTGGTTGATCTCTGTAAGCATGTTCTCCCACTAATACTTGTTCCTAAGCATCTGATGGGTGCATTGGCTGCCTGGGTGTCCTGTGGCAGGTGATGCATGAGCCCACATGATGAGTCTACTTCTGAGAGGTTTAGGCACATATAATAGACCAGGTGGAAGACTGTTGGGAAGTTCTTGAGGTTAAGGGTTTCTGATTTCTCTGTCTAGGTCCCAAATGATGGACTGTAGAAAGCACTGAGATGGGGGGATGGGATGGGCAACAGAGTCCTGGTGAGTGGGAGCAAAGATTCAAAAGAGGGCACCAGCCTTAGTATTCTTGAAGCCAGTGTGGAAAGAAATGGTGAAATTAAACCTTGTGAAGAAAAGAGCCCATCTGACCTGGCAAGGGTTTAACTGCTTGGCTTTTCTGAGATATTCTAGGTTCTTGTGGTCTGTTAGGATTATAAATGGGTGAGTGGCACCTTCTAGCCAGTGTCACCATTCTTCAAGGGCCAGATTTATTGCAAGTATCTCCCAATTCCCCATGTAATAATTCCTTTCTGCTGATATTTTCTTAGAAAAAGAAAGCTACTTGATGAAGTTTCTCCCCAAAATGTTGGGATAAGACTGCCCCTATTCCCATGTCAGACACATCTACCTCCAGGGTGAAGGGCTTAGAAGGATCAGGATGTTGTAAGATGGGAGCAGAGGTGAAGGCTTGTTTGAGACGACAAAATGCTTCTTCTGCCGAGGGGTTCCACTGAAGATGTTTTGGTCCTTTCTTGAGTAGTGCTGTCAAGGGAGCAGCGATTGAGCTGAACCCTCTAATAAATTGGCTATAGACGTTTGTAAAACCCAGAAAATGTTGAAGGTCCTTAATGGATGTGTGCCAAGACGTAACTGCAGAGACCTTGGATGAGTCCATACTCACTCTCTCACTACTGATGATACATCCTGGGAAGGAGATACGCTTCTAATGGAATTCACATTCCTCTGCTTTGACATAGAGATGGATCTGAAGCAGGCATTGGAGAACCATTCTTACATGCTTTTGGTGACTTTCCTCATCTGGAGAGTATATCAGGATGTCACTGATATATGCAATAGCACATCTGCCTAGCATGTCCTGTAGCAAGCCATCAATAAGACACTGAAATGCACAAGGCACCAACGAAAGGGCATACAGCTTTACTCGGTATTCAAAATGACTGGCAGTAGTGCTGAATGAGGTTTTCCACTCATCACCCCTTTTGATCCTGATAAGGTTGTATGCACTACATAAATCGAGCTTGGAGAAGATCTTGGCTGATGTGAGTTGTTCCAAGGCTGTGGGAACAAGAGGAAATGGATAAGCGTATTTCACTGATACCTGGTTCAATCCCCTGTAATCAATACATGGGCATAGACCCCCACGTCATTTCTCCCCAAAGAAGAAGCCAGCCGTAGCTGGAGACTTAGAACGACAGATGTAGCCCTGCTTGAGGGCCTTTTGAATGTACTCCTCCATAACTGTTTGTTCCTTCTGAGAAAGAGGATAGATATGCCCATGAGGAGGTGACATGCTTGGCAGAAGGCCAATGGCACAGTTATAGGATCTTTGAGATGGCAGCCCACAGCTGAAAACCTCCTTGAGGTCCAAATAACATTTGGGAATGTTGTCCAGAATGTCAGGTTGAGGGCTTTCCACAGAGGTGGAGGCAAGAGTTATTTGAGTATGAGAAATGCAGCTTTGACAGCATGAGGGTGACCACTGTAGAATGTCTTTGTTTTGCCACAAGATCAAGGGGTCATGATGCTGGAGCCAAGGGTAGCCAAGGATGAGATTGTGACTTATGGTGGTGGTGACAGAGTGAGATGAGCCCAGAGTGGATAGCATCCACTTGGATGCATAGAGGAGCTGTGCATAAGGTGACAAAAGCATCTCCTATTGGTCCTCTATCAATGATCTGAATGATGAGTGCACTTTGAAGAGGGGTTGTTGGCAAGTTGAAATTCTGAATGTCTGAGTTGCTGATAAAGTTCCTCTTTGACCCTGAGTCAATGAAAGCAGAGAGGATGTGGGTAGAAGACGCCAAATTTAACAATACTGATACCTTGAATGATTTGGAATTGAACTGTCTTATTGGACTTACATTGCTTGGAGGACCATCTGTAGGAGATGAACGAGAAGGACGAATGGGACAGTGATTGAGCTGATGTTTGGGCTCCCGCAGTAGAAGCAAAGCCCCTCCTTTCTCCTCCTAGCACATTTAGAGTGAGTTAACTGGGTGCGTGAGATGTCCATGGCAGAACTGTCCTCCGAGGCTGGATCCAGTTTCCACTCTCCTGTAAGGAGGGTCGATGAGCCAAGAGATTACCAAGACAAATTGCAATGTCAATGAGAGAATCCAGCATTAGTCATTCATCACATTTATTTTTTTCTTTTACTTAGACATATAAAAAATCTTTGTTTTTTACCTTGCTGACATGTTTCAACGGTCTTACTTCCGTCTTCATCAGAGGGTCACATGGCTGTTGTTGTGTGACGTGCTTTAAATCAGCTGATTTTGTT
>JAPEIY010000025.1:47189187-47200649 GCA_026122135.1 Cathorops aguadulce | reverse complement strand
CATGAAGGATGCCAACGCGCGGATCACCCGTTGGTATCTGGCACTCCAGCCCTTTAATTTCAAGGTGGTCCACAGGCTGGGGGCGCAGATGGTTGTGGCGGACTTCCTCTCCCGTCAAGGAGGAGTTGGCTGCTGGCCAGACGGCTGCCCGGCCCGAGTGGGGCGGTGGGGGTATGTGGCAGCGGGGGCGTGGTCAAGCATCGGTCTGTGACAGGAGGGTGGAGTTGGGGAAGGTAAGTGGCAGATTCACTACACCTGATGTGAATTAATGTGTGTGTGTGTCTTCCCAGTGACTGCACCCTTTATAAGGAGAGAGAGAAGCAGAGCTGAGCTCTCTCCCTGACATGACGCTGTGTATGTGCGTGGGAATATTTCCTATAGATGACTGAAAAGTGTCTGTAATGAAGTCTTTGTACACTCAGTTCTGTCCTGCTGTCCCTTTGTGCTCCACCCACACCTTAGTTTGCTACACTCATTAACTCCCAGAACCACGTCTGGTCCTGATCCAGAAACATGGGTTGTCTGTGCAACTCAGCATTTCAACACTACATCACTACTACTAAGATCATGGATTAGCTTCATAGAACAGGACATTTCACCATTTACTAGCACAAATTGATCACACATTTAAGGCTTTTTTTCCCCTATTTTACAGATTTAATTATACAGGTATTTATGGGGTGGGCGGCATGGTGGTGTAGTGGTTAGCACTGTCGCCTCACAGCATGAAGGTCTGGGTTCAAGCCCTGTGGCCAGCAAGGGCCTTTCTGTGTGGAATTTGCATGTTTCCTCCGGGTGCTCTGGTTTCCCCCACCGTCCAAAGGCATGCAGGTTAGGTTAACTGGTGACTCTAAAATTGACCATAGATGTGAATGTGGGTGTGAATGGTTGTCTGTGTCAGCCCTGCGATGACCTGGCAACTTGTCCAGGATGTACCCCGACTTTCACCTGTAGTCAGCTGGGATAGGCTCCAGCTTGCTTGTGACCCTGTAGAACAGGATTAAGCGGCTAGAGATGATGAGATGAGATGAGGTATTTATGGGAAAGGGCAATAATTTAGTAAATTATTAAAATGTAGAATCATTAAGAGAGTTTGGTGGGGGGGGTTGTTTGTTTTGTTTCCAGAGGGCAAAAGTAGCAACATGATCACATTTAAAACAGAAGTGAAATTTTCCATCCACTGAATTTTCAATAAAAGTCTAATTCTCAGAAGCTTGGTTTGCATAGACTTGGTTTGAATGGGGAAGAGAAGCTTCTCATTTATTAATCTTCACCTTTTTTTGCTCATGTTGCAGGGAGAGAGAGAGAGACTGACTGGGTCCAGCACAGGGCTTTGAGCCACACCAGCTGCACCCTGTCTGTGAGGAGGGGGGAAAAGAGAGGCGGCTGGTTGCGGATGCTGGCTTGTAAACTTTCCCCTGCCTGTCCCTTTGATTGTCCTTGAACATGTGCCTGGCCCTGACGTCAGGAATGCATAGAGACTGTGTGGTGCAAGTGCAATCGCTGTATGAACACGGGAAGTGCACGGGGCTTGGCTTAATGTATCAAACTTGGACTAACCTGGGACATTGAAGCTAATAACTCAGTCTTGCAGATGATAGGAAAGTGTGAAGGTAAAAGGGGTGGGGAAACATATACAGTATAATGGAGGTTTAACCATTTGGCCTCACTCTCTAATTGGATTAAATTGTCTCAGGACTGGGTTCATGTATGTGTGGCTGTGTGTATGTCAGCTGAGGGAAAAGTAGTTTGTGTGTGTAGGAATAAAAATAACAGCTTACAATCACAATGTATTAAGCAGCATTTGAATCATGCTTCATTAAAGCATAACAATTTTGTGTCACAGATGTCAATGGTCTTGGAAAAAATAAAAGATGAGGTAGTGGCAGGTGGCCAGACTGGAGACCTGGCACTTTGTGAGCTGAATGAGACTCCGTTCTCAGTTCTTCATCTGATCTGCTCACTCAAAAAAGAAGCAGAGTAATATAGAGGCATGTGTGGGGGAAAATACCTTGCATCACAGACATTATACGCCAGTTCAGAAAAGGGGGAGCTTTCACTTTTTCAACAGTTCTGTTGTTGGATCAGACTATTGTATCATGATGGATTGCCATGACAAGTGACAGCAGTTTTTTTTTTTTTCCAATTCTATGGCAGTTTCAATGAAGTAAGTGCAAAGTTAATGTAATATCACTGTGTTAATACAAGGAAAATCACCCAGTGTGAAAACGGGGGAGGGATTTTCTGTTTTACAGCAGTTTATTTTATATATAGAGTCAAAAGTTTGGACACACAGATTGAAACACTTCTTCCACTTACATATGCAGTACTGTGCAAAAGTCTTAGGCACCCTATTTTTTTTTTCATACAAACTTTATTATAGGTTTCTATTTCATGACTTCTACATTATCAAGTCTGTACAATTTTTTTAAGAGTGCCAAACATTGATTTTCCAGGAAAAAAATGTTACAGGAAAAAAATGTTTGGATCTGAGCAGCATATTACATAAGAGACCATGGTTCAGATTAAAAAAAAAAGAAAACATAATGAAAGTTTCTGGGTTTTGCTGCAAAATTAAGAAGCAAGTGTGACAGCAAGAGAGTCCAGAAGAACTGTGCCAGGTTCTGCAAGATGCTCAGTAAAACCTCCAGCTCATTTCCTTATAAAACTGCACTAATTATACCTGAGACTGTGATTTATTTTTTAAAGCAAAGGGTCATCTCACACCAACTATGGACTTTCATAGTTTCATTTTTTTTAAGCCATGTTAAGCCATTTATATTTTAAGCCATAAAGAGAGAGAGAGAGAGATGTGGTGTAGTGGTTAGCACTGTTGCCCCACAGCAAGAAGGTCCTGGGTTCAAGCCAAGTGGTCGGCAAGGGCCTTTCTGTGTGGAGTTTGCATGCTCTCCCAGTGTCTGCATGGGTTTCCTCTGGGTGCTCTGGTTTCCACCACAGTCCAAAGACATGCAGGTTAGGTTAATAGGTGGCTCTAAATTGACCATGAGTGTCAATGGTTGGTTGTCTTTATGTCAGCCCTGAGATAACCTGGCAACTTGTACAGGGTGTACCCTGCCTCTTGCTCATAGTCAGCTGGGATGGGCTCCAGCTTGCCTGTGACCCTGTAGAACAGGATAAAGCGGCTATATATATATATATATATATATAATTTATTCTATCCACATTCACTGGGTATGAGCAGTTGTGCACTCTGGCTACTCTACTATTAGGATATCAGCTCATATACCATGAGTAGAGAAAAACACAATGGCAGAGCATGTTTCAGAACCAACCAGGGACGAAATAAAAATGCTCCTTGAAAACAAAACCCCAAAAATTATCAAGTACTTAAACAGAAATAGCTAAAATAATATGTTTTGCTTGTTTGTTTTTTGTTTCCCCAATATCTCCTGTTGCACACTCCAGCCCAGTCAATGGCGGTAATGCACCTTAAGTGTCAACTGCCAAAAAACCCTAAAGAAGAAGATGACCCCCCCCCAAAAAAAAAAAAAAAAAATATATACAAAAAAGTGTGACGAAATATGCAATCAAAGTATTTTGATGGTAAGAACATCCATCCATTATTTGTAGCCACTTATCCTGTTCTACAGGGTCACAGGCAAGCTGGAGCCTATCCCAGCTGACTATGGGCAAGAGGCCGGGTTATCACAGGGCTGACACAGAGACAAACAACCATTCATACCTACAGTCAATTTAGAGCTACCAATTAACCTTACCTGACTGTCTTTGGGGGAAACCAGAGCACCGCCACACAGACACGGGAAGAACATGCAAACTCCATACAGAAAGGCCCTCGCTGGCTGCTGGGCTCGAACCCAGGACCTTCATGCTATGAGGCGACAGTGCTAACCACTACACCCCAAGAATTCCCCAAATTTCCCAAGAATTATTATAGCATTTTTCATAAATTGCTACTGTCATTTCTACGGTTTGTTTACATTCTAAGCGGAAATGATTTTGTTGGACATTTTGTATAAAATGTTTCATTTATCGAATTTGCAAAAAATAAAAAAAGTATCTGATTCTCAAAATCCAGTGAATGTGGCTAGAATAAAACAGTTATTCCACTCAATCTCCTCATACATGGCTTATAGCCAACTTGGCGCTATGCACCTAATTGGCTATCAGCTCATGTATGACACGATTGTGGAATGGCTGTCATGTATAATATAAATTTCATAATACACTCACATCCCACAGCATACAAATGCAGGTCTGTGAGCAGTACATACATTGTGCTGAGGGACAAAATTACAGGTGTAGGTACACAGAGTAAAGGAAATCCCTGAGATATATATCTGAAATCTTCAGCAAACTTTGGGATTACTACTCACTTGGTAGTCTCTGTTCCCAACAAGCAAGCCTAGGAGGCAGCTGAGGAGCTGACAGAGGATGAGGGGAATCTGCTCATGTGTTTGAAAGAGGGGATTAAATGAAAAAAAAAAAAAAAATCCACTATTGAGGAGAGTAAATAGGAGAGAGGGGATTTGAGGCTTTTTTTTTTTTAATGGGTTCAACAATAAGCATTGATTTTGTGTGTGTGTGTGTGTGTGTGCGTGCGCGCGCGCGTGTGTGTGTGTGAGAGACAATATTGACCTTGTTGAAAACTGCTTTCAATAAATAAACACTGCTGCTTTTATTTTTTTTTAATGCAGAAACATTTTCTTTTCATTATGTCATGTTATGTTTGGGTTCAGTATAGCATTAATTGAATGCAGTAATAATAGAAGGCCAACAGAAGGCCTTCACAAGGATATTTAGGAAACCATACACCCCAATCACACTCACACTGAAAACCATATAGTTTCTGCTATTATGCTGTAGATTAGATTAGAGTCAACTTAATTGTCATTGTGCAAAATACAGGTAAAGCCAGTGACCTGCAGCTAGCATCTAACCAGAATTGCAAAATATAGTATTATTTACAGATAAATGCCAGAAGTAAGTACTGCAACATGGTGATGATATATGTTACAGTATATACAGTGATGGACAATGGAGACTTACAATATACAACTATGTTTGTAAATATTTACATGCATCTTTAAAGAGGGAAGGTGGATAGGATTACAGAGTATGTAAGGTTGTATGTACAGTTAGCAGCAATTAACACATATGTACAGGTTTTTATATGTATGTAGAGTTGTTCAAATGTACAATAAGGTGGCAGTCTATGCAGCAGCAGTATGAACGCATATGTACAGCTGTTTATATGAACAGCAATATTCTTGGATAAATGGCATAGTCTGTGCAACAATGTAATTGGTCCATTCATACAAGTAATTAATAGTGCAAATGGAATGTTAAAGTTCTGAACAGTGCAGGGTGAGTGTAGTGATGCTCTCTGAATGGTGGTGTAGCATTCAGCATGGTTACTGCCTCAGGGAAGAAGCTTCTCCTGAGCCTGCTGGTGTGGGAGTGGAAGCTTCTGTCATATCTTCCAGATGGGAAGAGGGAGAAAAGTGCATGGTTAGGGTCTGTGGCATCCTTGATGATGTTACTCACCCTGCCCAAGTATCACTTGTGGTAAATATTCTCAATGGAAGGTAACTGAGTGCTGGTAAACCATTGGGCAGTTTTCACTGCCTGGTGGAGTGCTTTACTGTCCAGTGTGGAACAGTTGCCACACCATACTGAGATGGAGTTTGTGAGTATGCTGTCAATGGCACCATGATAGAAATCCACCTGGGACCTAGGTGAGTTTTCTTAAGGCTCTGTAGAAAGTAAAGATGATGTTGCACTTTTTTTTAAACTAGAATTGAGTATAGGGACCAGGTGAAATAATTGGAGATGTGAATCCCAAGGAACTTGCAGCTTGACACATGCTCTATGACAGCTCAGTTGATGAAGATGGGAGTGTGTGCATGACTTCTTACTGTACCTGCCTGAAGTCCACGATGATTTCCTTGGTCTTCTGTCTGTTCAGCACCAGGTTGTTATTTTGACACCATGTGACCAGATGCTGGACTTCATCCCTATAGCCTGACTCATTGTCACCTCTGATCTGACGCGCCACCGTGGTGTCATCTGTGAACTTGATTATGGTGTTACAGTCATGGACAGGAACACAGTCAAGGGTGAATAAGGAGAATAGTAGAGGACTCAGTATGCAGTCTTGTGGCATGCTGGTGTTCAGGGTTATGGTGGTGGAGGAGAGATTGTCTAACTTAACAGACTAGGGTCTGTTATTCAGAAAGTCCAGAGTCCAGCTGCAAAAAGATGTGCTAATACCAAGCTGGGTAAGCTTGGAGATCAGCTTGGAGGGGATCACAGTGTTAAATGCTGCACTGAAATCAATGAACAGCATTCTGACATACAGTACGAGTTGTGGTAGTTCAGGTATGTCAGAGCAGAACTGAGTGCCATGGAGATGGCATCCTCTGTTGACTTGTTGCAGCAGTAAGCAAACTGATGTGGGTCCATTGTGGCAGGTAAACAGGGTTTCAAGTGTGACAGAAACAGTCTCGAAGCATTTGGTAATGATGGGGTTGAGTGTTTGGTATGAATGGCTCATTTAGTTTTGGTATCCTTCTCAGCTCCAGTGGTAGCTGATTGAAGTCAAAAGGATGATCCAGAATGAAGTTTATACAGCAATAATTAATATCAAATTGTGTTTATTTGTTGTATACAATGCTCACATGAGTGACTCAAGCAAAAAGGTAGTAGTTGAACAGGTACAGTAAATAAATACTATATCACAAAATCTGGTAAGATGCCAAGCCTTGCAATGTGAACATACCACCATCTTGTCTTATTAAAAAAAAAAGTGTTTTTATTTGTTTATTTTTATTCCCTGTCATTTTGTTCCCATTCCCACATGATACATTTACAGGGTATCCCTACATGATGCACCATGGTGCTAACTAGCTAATGCATCAGCTTGAGCTTGCCACAATAATGGACTTGTCACCTCATGAATTATACGTCATTTCTGGTCTAGCATGTTTTATACATCTCATGGAGGTTCTCTAGCATTCCGTTAAATAAGGTCAGGTGGGAATACATGATATCCATTAATTTCCTCTTTTGGAAGACTGAATGGGAATGAAAATTATTTATCTATCTCATGTTGTTTGTACCTCATACGATAACAGATTCCATAAATGAAAGGGGCATGTGAGAGAGAGAGAGAGAGAGAGAGAGAGAGTAGCTGTGCTATTTCAATTTGGGTTATGGCAACTAGGCAGATAAAAATTTGGTATGCTTCTCGAGTAACACCATTTTTTTTTATTTACAATTTCTGATATGTATACTCTCTCTCTCTCTCTCTCTACATACAGTACCAGTCAAAAGTTTGGACACACTCATACAACCAGTAGATTTTTTTTTCTGTATTTTGATTTTCTACATTGTTGAGCAATACTGAAGACATCAACACTATGGAATAACAATTGGAACATATTTAGAATTATGTGGTTAAAAAGTGTTAAATTATATGTTTCATATTTTAGATTCTTTAAAGTAGCCACTGCTTACCTTGATGACAGCTTTGCACATTATTGGCATTATCTTAATTAGAATATATCATGAGGTAGCCACCTGGAATGCTTTTCAGTTAATAGGTGTGCTTTGTCAAAAGTTGATGAGAGGAATTTCTTGCTTTCTTAATACATTTGAGACCATCAAACATTAAATGGTAAATTAAAAAAAAAATACAATAAATAGCCCTATTCAACAACTGTAGTAATCCATATTATGTCAAGAACATTTCAACTAAGTACAGATAAATGACAGTCCGTCATTACTTTAAGACATGAAGTGTCTTTTAATTATTAAAAAGAAAGAATGAGAAGATGTGTCCAAGCTTTTGGTTGGTACTGTATATCTGTACACACACAAAATATGGCTTACATTTATTTATTTACCTTTGGTTGTTGATGTATTTATACAGTACATTTTAATTCCTGTCCTACATTTTGTACTTTGGCGCTCACTTTCCTTGGTGCTCAATATGTTGTTTAAAACCTAATCAGAAAGCATCTTGTCCCCAGCTATTTGTTTTCAGAGCCCCCTGTGCTTGATAGTTCCCAGATGTGGTGGGAAGGTAGGGAGTCGATTGTTTATACAGCAGCGAATCTTTCCCAAACACATGCGTTATATCAGCCCTGCACGGATATCCATCAAGGGAGGCTGAAGTTACAATGCTTTTCTTTTTTTCCTTTTCACTCTCCTCCTCCTGAAACTAGACAGATGTGAAAGCCCTTCGGCTAGCGAATTACAACTCCCACCCCACCTGCCGAAGGCTCAGATGCACCGACTTGCCTCTGATCGATCGCTTGTTGTTGCAGCTGGGCTCCACTTGATGGTTTATTTAAAGCGACTCCACATGCTTGTAGAGGGAGGGGGATATAGGGACGGAGGGGTGGGAAACAGCTGAATACATAAAACAGGCTCTCAGAACCACTTTGTGGTCTGGGAGGAGAGAAACTGGAAGAATAAAATCCAAATGGTTTCATCCTATTTTCCGGGCTTATAAATCCAGGTAGTCACTGGTTACCTTTATGACAGGATACATGGGATCGGAACATCACCTTGTGTGTTTATTAATTTTAATGCATGTTTGTTGTGTGACAATTAAAGACAGAATACCTTAATATGATGATCCATAGTTCTGAGAAAATCATAGTTCATTGTGTCAAGTCAGGGGCAGCCATGACCTGATGGTTAGAGAAGCAGCCCTGGACCCAAAGAGCTGCCGGTTTGAGTCCCGGGACCAGCAGGAAAAATGTGAGAGGAGTTGAGTGAATGAACAGCACTTTTCCCTCTCTCTGTATCATGGCTGAAGTGGTCTTGAGCAACTGCCCCCCAAAGCACTGTAGCATAGCTGCCCACTGCTCTCTGTGTGTGTGTGTGTGTGTGTGTGTGTGTGTGTGTGTGCTCATTGCTCACTTGTGTGTGCATGTGTGTGTTAACTGTTTCAGATGAGTTAAATGCAGAGGAGGAATTTTGCTGTGCTTGAGTACATGTAATAAATAAAGGTTTATTCCTCCTCTTCTTCCTCTTCTTCAGTAATGTCAATAATACTAATAATACTAATAATACTAATAATAATAATTATTATTAGTAGTAGTATTAGTAGTATTAATAATAATAATCTGCATGCTAGAGTCTATATGGTAAAGTCATTGGATTGAATAATAACTTGAAAATTTATTGGGAGGTCTTCCAACACCATTTATTCTCTGATTCTCTGTGATGGAGTTCTGAAAATTACAAGAGATTACATTAAGTTGCAATATTTAATACCAATGTACATATGCTATCACTAAATATTGTTAATTGCTCTTACTCTTAGTGAAGCTCTCTTGGCATTAAACACTCATCTTTGTTCTATTATTTATGATAAACTCATGGAAAATATGATGCAAAATATAATAACTTTCACACTGCAGAAAACACTTGTGAGGTATACATAATCTTTCAAAGCATGTACTAATATTGCAAGGTGAAACATTCATAAAATCTCAACACTGTTTAAGAACACTATAAATAGCTTTCACTTCAATATAAAGTTTCCAGTTACTCCAAAAATACCTAAAATGTATGAAAGTATTCCTACAAGTGATATGACACACTTAAATTAAATAAACTGAGAATTATTTAGCAGATTACAAGACACTACAATCGAGTACAGTGCATACACTAGCTTGGCTGAACTCTATCACTCCCCACATGCCAAATTTCAAGAAATGGACTGGTCTATTATCTCCAAAGGGAAAACAGGTAGTGTATATTGTCTACTCTCAGAAATTATGTGAAATATCCTCCAAAATGTGCAAAAATGCTATACTTAAAGTTTCTGAAAGGAATTTAGTCAAAAAATGCAAAATATTGAATGTGAAGTGTAATAAATTGGCTAATATGACAAACACCCCTGCAAAATACATAATTGACTGTTCCCCACTTTCAAACATGTCAACAGAATTACACCCTTTACATAAAATGCACATATTTCTGAATAATGACTAAAATAAACATTATTAATCTAGTTACCTGAAGAGTAAATCCTCCCAACTCTTGGAAAACTCTATCATGAATGTATGCTTGCTCACTTGCTTCTCTCTCGCATGCATGCAAGTGATTCTCTGGGTGGAAGTACAAATGCACATGCCCGGTGCACTTATCAAATTACAGTGAAGTATGGGACTAATTATTTTTTCAAAAACTTATTAAACTAAAATGCCTAAATACCTAATTACTCTTGCACAGTGATTAAAATATAATTGCTCTAAACAGAGTTTTGCCAAATTCAATGTATAAATTACACTTCCAACAGATATAGCGATTTCACATAAAATACGGAAAATTCTGAAACATTTCAATCCAGGCATAAAGGTGACTTGAGCTGAAGTTAAATTGCCAGTTTGACTTTGAGGAAATCATAGTTCATCCTCTCATGTCAGCGAAATCAGAGCTCAAATTTCAGTGGCATATTTATTTTTGACAAAATATTAATGTTGATATTTTAGCATGATAGTATTTTGAAGAAAGGACTCTGTTACAAAGAAAAGTTACAGAAATCTGGATCCTCAATGAGTAAGCAATGACACCGTAGGGCAAATTCCCTGAGGTGACATGAGGAAGACACCCTAAGGCACCCTCTTTGAATGTGACTCAGGTAGCCAGGATTTATAAAAGTTCTATTAGAAGAGTTTCAAGTAGCACAGTATGCTATCAACATTTAACAAAAAAAATGTGTACATCTGTATACCACAAATAACATAAATGTACTTAATAATTCTTATGTATTAATTTGTTTGATTGTTCAATTACTACTTGACAAGGAGTGGTGGGTGATTTCTTTTTTTTTTTAGCAATGATCTATGAACACACTGTCAGTAACAGTGCTGAAAACCTGAATTTGGAGCAGCCTCCAAATGTGGCTGCTCCAGACTACACTTCCCAAATGGCACAACGCCACTCATCACCAGAAGTCTAATCGTAACACCTGTCTGTAATTTATTGGCAATCACCTTTCCTATATAAGCTCAGCTCTCACACTCTGGCTTTATGAAGTATCATTATGTGTTCCCATGCTTGACTTTACCGAGCCGTTTGACTAGCTGCCTGACTTCTTGTTATTGAATTATGTTTCCATTTATTTCTGACTTTGTTCTCTTGCCTGATTGCTGATATTCTGTTTGCTGATTGACTGACCCTTGCCTGTCCCTGACTATGTCACCAGTTTCCTGATTTGGGTTTGTTTACAGTTTACAATGTGCCTGCTCTCCCCTGTGTTTGCTTCCATAAGTGCCTGCACCCTGACACACATGCCATGAACCAAGATGGGCTTGGGCTGTTTGTTTTAGACCCCATCCACAGGAGTACGATTTTGATGGTTCCGCATAAATACTTTATCGTTTCGGCCTTGCGTCCAGACGAGTCCATTTTTCTCGAGGTGTGAAAACGGTATTTTTTGAAAACGCATCCCAGAGTGGATA
>JAPEIY010000025.1:47091671-47107394 GCA_026122135.1 Cathorops aguadulce | reverse complement strand
TTCAATTTATATAGCACCTTTCTCAAAACCCAAGGTCGCTTTACAATTAGGGGGGGGGGGTCCACCAAATAGGAGTCAGGATGTCATTCCAAATGGTGTAGCAGCCACAGTCCCACCAAAAGGCGCACGAAAACAAGTCCCACACCGCCAGCACAGCCGCCACGCAACATCACTTGGAACACTGCGCCATGGATCCACAAAGCAAACACAGAAGCACTACCACGCCGAGTGCTGGTATGTCCCAAACCGCCTGCACAGCTGCTGTGATGCCACCGAGCAACATCGCTTGGAACATCATGCCAAGCATTAAAAGCACAGAGCGCTGGACAACCACGATGTTAAAAACCAGCAACAAGCTCACTACAGTCCATAGCTAGGAGCACAGGCATCACCCACAGCAAACCAAAGCCTAGAGGGAACTGATGCCCAAAACTGGGTCCGGAGTTACACCACCACAGGCAGACAACCCCCCCCCCCAAAAAAAAAAACTACTACACAAAAGAAAAAAATACAAAGCTCCGGTGAAAAGCAGCAGCCAGAATACGCACGGCGTACTCTCAACCAGAAATGGAAATGAGCTTTGGTCAATGATCAAGATTCTGAGCCAAATAACAGTATGGACTCACTTTATAAACTCTGATCTTAGTTTCCCTGATTGGAGATGCAACCCAGACATTAAGGGCATTGAGGGCACCCCATACTTTGGCTTTTCAACTTTCAACATAATTGGGCATACTTGTCCAGCTACTTAGGTACTTAAAGTCATCTACTTTCACTATACTCAATTTGTCAAGAGAATGAAGGAGGTTGTTAGTTGAGGGGTTCAGATGCATCAGTTTGGATTTCTTTGCATTTAGCTGGAGCCCAACAGCCTGAGAAGCCAATAGGACACGAAGAGCCTCAGCAGAACCGATGGGGTCTTCGAGGAGTGCAAGGTCATTGGCAAAGTCAAGGTCATCAAAACAGACTGCAGGGTGAAGGGAGCTTCATCTACATCTTAGGGTTAGGCTGTGGTTAGGACTGAGAGCTACACACAGGGCCTAATCCAAGACAAATGATGAAGAGCAAGGGGGCTAGTGGATCCCCTTTTAGCATGATGGAGTTGATGGAAAACAACAGTTTCACCATCTGGGGTGACAACAGCTGAGCTGTTACTGTATGTTGTCTTGATAGCTTCTACGATAGAGGGATTTCGTATGCACAAAGAATGGAGAACACAGTGTCGCATCGGATGGAATCAAATGCCTTTAGAAGTCTAACAAGACTACCACACCCTCCTTTTGGTGATTCAGAAGTTCTTCGATGCGTCGGAGAGCTAGGATTTGTGAGGCAGTTGATGGAAGGCTTTCTGGTTTGGGTGTAGGACGCCGTCCATTAAGGGCCTCACTTTATTAAGCAGAAGTCTGTTATAGACTTTAGAGGTTACTTGTGTTAGAGAAATACCTCTGTAGCTATCAGGCAACATCAGGTTATCCTTCTGGGGGTTGGTATAATGCCAGACAAACCCCACTCTTTTGGCTAGGTCCTTGCAAGATATTACAGAATACGTAAAGAATCTTTCTGACATTAGGAAGTCTCCAAAGCTCGATAGGGAGGCTGTCCAGTCCAGGTGCTTTTCAGAGTCTCATAAGTTTTACTACTGTATCAAACTCACTCACGGAATGGAACAGTTTCAATTTCTTCGTCAGTTTCGAATATTTATCCCCACGAACTAAGTATAAAGTAAGCTTGGTTGTGACATAAATGAGAACATTTAGACTATAATCAAGTGAAATAATCTGCCAGTGTAGTAAGATAATTACACTTGGTAAGACATCTTAGAATAAGTTGGTTGCAATCTGCAACTAGGTTTAATAATCTTAAAATTGGTGTCTTGTTTTCTTCTAATAATAATTGCTAGATCGTTTAAACTATTTTCAATATATTTTCACTTGCTAAGATATTATTTTTTGCAGTGTACTGTCATCACTGCATGTTGCTCTTGTGTGTTCACTTGGCCTGCTTTGAAGAGGTGTGCTTAGGTGTGGTTAGTTGGGCTGATGCACAATGTGATTGCTAAACATGACCAAACACAGAACTCAAATGTGATGACTTCAGAATTAGTTGATGGATGCAAACATTAAATAATAATAATAATAATAATAATAATAATATGAATGTCTTTTGTTCCACAATTTTTTGAAAATTGAGAACTTGCATAATTGATGCAGCATGTGAGTGGGCCATGTGTCACCACTCCCAAAATTACTCCAACGTGTGTGTCCTGCTTCCTTGACATGTTTCCTGGTGTTGCTGAAATTTTTACACCCCCTCAGAAATTCCTGATGTAAATCACTTATTTTCCTCTCCTTTTACATCTATTACTTATTCATCTTTTGACCCTGTGAATACATTATGGTTGGTACTCAATATCCAGGGTTGTCATGTATTGCTGGCTTGGGAAAGTCTCACTGGTTCCTGTAACATGCTGTGTGTGAGAAAAAAAAATTGTGTGTGCGCAACTGTGTATACGAGTGTGTGTTTGTCCTTATGAGAGTATTCAAAGCCTTGTATGAATGTTGGAGCTAATGAATAGGTCCTTACAGTGGGTTGTGGCAGGTAATGAGCAGACACAGCACAGTGAAGCCTGCTGGCTGTAATCATTTGGGGCTGATCTCATCACCTTTGGTCCTGCATATCCCCAGTGGAGGGAGTGAGCAAGCAAGAGAGAGAAAGGGGCTGAGGGGTATAGGCTAGCACCTGCCAAGCTGTCATGGAGAGGACAGAGGCAGAGAGGAAGGACACTGCTGCAGACAGAGTATGAGTATTTGTATGTTTTAAGGTGTGGTGAGTTATGTGGTAGAAAATGTGTGTATGTATGTGTATATATATATATAAAATAGAGAGATAGTGTGTGTGCGCACACAATTATAGGCCAGTAAGTTCTCTGACGCTACCATTAATTCTATGCATATTTTCCAACCCCCAGCTATATACATTTGAATGCTAATTGGATTTAAGCATTCTCAGGTGATATTTGTGTAATGAGGGAGGGTGTGGCCAAAAGTCACTGACACATGATATTAAGGTGTGCATAATTATTAGGCAGTGTCTTTATCTCAGGCAAAATGGGCCAAAAAAGAGATTTAACAGACACTGAAAAGACACAAATTGTAAAATGCCTATCAGAGGGATGCAACACTCTTGAAATAGCTAAGCTGTTGAAATGTGACCGCAGAACAATTAAATGTTTTGTTGCAAATAGTCAACAGGGTTGCAAAAAAAGTGTGGAGAAGAAAAGACGCAAATTAACCACAAAAGACTTGATAAAGATTAAACATGAAGCTACCAGGAACTCATTGTCTTCCAGTGCCACCATATTCCAGAACTGCAACCTACCTAGAGTGTCCAGAAGTACAAAGTGTTTGGTGCTCAGAGACATGGCCAAGGTAAGGAAGGCTGAAACATGACCACCACTAAATAAGGCTCACAAGTTGAAACATCAAAATTGGACCAATACATATCTGAAGACAGATTTTTCAAAGGTTTTATGGACTGATTAAATAAGAGTGACTCTTGATGGACCAGATGGATGAGCCTATGGCTGGATAACTAATGGAAACACAGCACTGCTTCAACAATGCCAACAAGGTGGAGGAGGGGTACTGGTATGGGCTACTATTATTAAGGCTGAGCTAGTTTGACCATTTTGGGTCCAACTCTCAAACCTACTGCCAGTTTCTGGAAGATACATTCTTCAAGCAGTGGTACAGGAAGAAGTCTGCATTATTCAAGAAGACCCTGATTTTTATGCAGGACAATGCACCATCACATGCATACTCCACTGTTTGGATAACCAGCAAAGGCCTTAAAGATGACTGAGTAATGACATGGCTCCCTTCCTCACCTGACTTAAACCCTATTGAGAACTTCTGGGCCCTTCTTAAGTATGAGATTTACAGTGAGGGAAGACAATACACCACTTTGAACAGCATTTGGGAAACTGTCGTTGCTGCTCCACAAAATGTTGATCATCAACAAATCAAAAAACTAACAGACTCCATGGATGGAAGGCTCATGGCAGTTATTGAAAAGAAGGGTGACCACATTCGTCACAGAATATTTTTTGAAATTCCATAAGTGTTTATTTGTTAATTCTGAGTTGTTTATTTGTTATACTTACTGTAAAAATTAAAATAAACAAGTGAGATGGGAAAATTTTAGCTTTTCATTTAGTTGCATAATAATTCTGCACACTACTCTAAATGTTGCCTAATAATTGTGCACAGTTCGATATTCCACTGAGAAAGCCTAAACTCCCTTTTCCCTTGTTAAACATTTGGGTTTTTGGTTTATTAATAATTTGGATTGCTGAGAGCACTGTATTTGTTCAACAATAAAATTAATCCTCAGGAATACAACTTGCCTCATAATTGTGCACACAGGTCCTTCGATGGTGGGGAGGATTATTGTATCCTACTGACCAATCATGACCTGACTCAAGCCAGGCAGCCCCTGGACAGTTAGGTGTTGGCCCACCTATGTCTGCTGCTCCAGAGGGTGCATGGAGCTTAGTGCACTGCTCAAGCATGACAAGTGGATTGAAGCCCTCCACCTGACAAAGAAACTTGAAAACAAAGAAGACACCAGTTCTTCAACTTGCTAGCTGGAACATGCTAACTCTGTGCACAGGCCTCTCTGATGACCTCGGTGAGATGGACAACACTAGGAAGATGGACATTATTGACAGGGAACTCATGAGACTTAACATTAGCACAGGTGCCCTCCAAGAGACCATACTTGCCTCTCCAGCAGTTCTCTTAGAGAGGAGAACTACACCTTCTTCTGGAAGGGCAGAGGGCCTGAGGAGCCCTGCCAGCATAGAGTTGGCTTCACTCTCAGAAACACCCTTCTGGATGTGATAGAGCCTCCCTTGGGGGGCACAAAGTGTCCTTCTGTCCATGCGTTTCAGCACTGTAATGGGCCCTGTCAATATTCTCAGCATCTACACTCCCACCCTTAACTCCTCAGTGAACACAAAGAGACAGTTCTCTGGACAGCTCGATGAACTGCCCAAGAGTTATCCAAAAGATTATCTCCTTTGCCTTTTAGGCAATTGCAATGCTAGAGTTGGTGCAGATCATGAGTCATGGCCCATATGTCTCGGACACCATGGCATGGGAACGATGAATGTGAACAGACAGAGACTGTTGGAATTGTGCTTATATCACAACATTTGCATTACAAACTCCTTCTTTGGGTGTAAACCACAACTCAAAGTGTCAAGGAAGCACCTCAGGTTTCACCGCTGGCACCAAACTGACATGATTACCACTAGGCGCTCCCCCCTTAACAGCGTTCCCATTACCAGGAGTTACCACAATGCAGACTGTGACACTGACAATGCCCTTGTATGCAGCAAAGTGCACCTACAACTTTGTATAGCACACTGCTCCAAACCAAAAAGTCATCTCATCTCATCTCATTATCTCTAACCGCTTTATCAGTCCCGCATTAATACCTCACAGATGTCAATACCCCTCAAGGTGGAACAATGTGTGTCTGGTTTAGATCAAGCTCTCCAGGACCTGCTGGACTCAAATGCCACAGCAAAATGGAATGCCATGAAAGATGCCATCTATAATACAGTCATGTCCACATTCGACAAGAAGAGCTGGCCCAGCCAGGACTGGTTCAATGCTCACCTTCCAAGGATAGAGCCAGTAATTGAGGCCAGAATGAAGCAAGAGGCATCAACAACAACCCTGAACACACATTACATCTGCTCTGTTTGTAACAGGGACTGCAAGTCAATAATTGGGCTCTACAGCCACAGCAGAACCCACTCCAGGAGTGCAACAACGATGGTCTCTTGAGACCAGACTGCCAAAAGAATTATGGGTGGTTGATGTGACATAGTGTAACATAGTGTAAATACTTACTAAAATGTGTTTTCCTTCCAAAAATCATACTGTAATTTTCTTCATTTACTTATTTTATGTTGTAAATTTACTTTTGGATGAAAATATTGTTTGTTTATGTTTATTTTAAAGTTGTTATGCCAAATGTCCTGCAGTGTGACTGTAACATGAATGAGACATGAAATATAAACAGCTATAAAATAAAACAGCAAGATTTGGAATAATTCATAAAAGCTTTGGCATTATTTTGCAAATATTAACCAATTAAAAAAAGGTTTTGACTTGCAAAAACATTATAGTCATATTTACAAGTTAAATTTTGTAACATAAATGCCGTCCTACGGCATGACATGGAAGTTCAGGTTTTTGAACAGGCAGTTGCATGGACAACTATAGGGGTCTTCAAAACTGGACCCCTACCAGGAAGTAACTCAGTTATTGGGGAGTGCTGTGAAGTTTGAAAGGTGAGTATTAATCTCTTAATATTTATACAGATTTCAATGTTTGTTAGACAATGTGTGTGTCCATTTCTGGTGTCCTGTAGTGTGACAGCTCTTATTTAAGGAAATTTTTTTTTTAAATATATAACAAAAAGGTTAAAAATATAATTATTCAGTTAGCATTAGCTCCAGTCATGTATAGTAAGGGATTAAAATGGCCACAATGCTGTTAATGTCCTGTGGTGTGACAGTCCTGTCCTGTAGTGTGACATGCTTAAAACAAATGCATTTCAAGCTCCTGTCCTGTTATTTTTAAAATTTAAGATGTATGATGTATTTGTATTCATCTTTATTGTATATGGAAGGCCAACAATCTCTGATACTTGTTTTTTAAATGTTTTTTAAAAGTGCTTTTATGATTTGTTTAGGAATGAGCAAAGAAAGGTCAAGAAGGTACCGGGAGAGGTTAAAATCAGGATGAAGCAAGGCATGAGGAGATCCTTAGGGAGAGAAGAAGAAAGTTAATATTGGGAAAGGATGTTAGTGAGGGAGTTTAAATCTGAATTCATATAATAAATGTTCATATCGAAACTTGCCTATATGTAGCAGTTGTTTGTTTTATCAACAGATATCAAGAAAAGAAAGCAAAAGGAGAAATTAAGCCTCGAAATACAAGTTCACTTCTGAAACAAAAGTGAGACAGACTTTGTGAGGTATGGAGGAATATAAAAGCAAAAAACAAAGATGAAAAAGGACCTGGCGGCGATCTTGGATGAAACGCCTCCATGACCTGAACAACTTGATTTGTCCCATGATGCTATGCACTGTTCTTCACTACACTTTTTAAATTAATGTAGTGTTTTTTGTTTCTTGAAAGCAGAAGCAAATTGTCTTGTTTATGACCTGATATGATAGTGACATTTACAAAAAAGTGTTTTAATACGCTGTTCACCATGTGTTCACTGCACTTTTTGTTCAAAATCAATTACTAAAAAAAAATGTTAAGTCATGTTATATTTTAACTCGTGAAGATATAAATGCAAATCACTTTATTGAAGAAAACTGCCACTTATGACTGAACTGTGCCTCACTTCGTCCTGTGGTATGACATCACTTAAAATGGAATTAAATGCCTTTTAAGTTAGTTAATTAATTTATCATGATGTAACTTTTAAAAACACTAATTTAACTATCACAAGAAAACCAAACAGAACAGTAAGATTTTTTTTTTGCATTTTACAAAATATTTTCATGGGAGTGAGTGAGAGTAAGGAATAGAAGTAAGGAGTGAACTGAAAAACAGCTGTCGAAAATAACTGTATCCTGGATTTCAATGATGATTTTGAGAAAGGGCTTCTTAAACTTTAACATATGTCATCTGCAGTTGAAATCAGCAATATATGTATATTTTATCTTTACTGTAATATGATGTCACACCGCAGGGCATTTTATGTCTGTGGTTGTGAAAAAGGCTTGGAACATAAAGGGGGGAATTCTATAAAACACTAGTGTTTTATAGAATTCCCCCCCTCTTTAGTAACTCTTGGTTAACAGTTTACAAAACTTAAGCCTTTGAACATTTAGAATTTCATACATTGTGTGAAAATTGGAACATGGAGAAAAAAATGACTGTTTCACCTCTATTTGTCAAGTACCCACAAGTTTATCAATGCATCATTGTATTACTGCCGCAACACTGATGCCTCTGAAGCAACTGACTGGATTGACATGAACGCGTGCATGCATCATGGCAGTTTAACGTTAAAGGATATACGCGGAACCTTTATTTTTAAATAAATTTGAGTGGATATTATCTCCGTCCTTGACTCTTGTATGCTGCATAAATGGAAATTAAAAAAATATATATTTTTACGAGTTAAAATCAACTGCAAAATTGGCATTCGAGCTGCCCCGCCGAGCCAGCCAGCCATGAATGCTTGACGTCACTGCAGTAACCGGTTTTAAGGTCGAGGCCTTTCGACAGCTATAGACAAGTCATAATTTATGGTGAATGTAAGAAATAGCGTAACCAACTTGCTCAACTGAGGCTGATTTGACTTCATTGATTGTGGGTTGACTCTCATTAAAACAGGATAGGTGTTATAACTTGTAGGTAATTAATAAAAAAATAATATAGGTATTAATCTAAATGCAGGTCAACGAGTGTTTTTGTTTTGTATCCAAATGAGAGTTGGAGCTTACCCATCTGTGTTCTTGCTTCTTATGGCCGATTTTGTTTTGAAACAATCTGACTTTCAGTTGTTTGTTCAGTTCTCCTTTCATTCGCTTCTTCCATGTAATGGTGAGAGATATTGCTGCTCAGGCAAGCATATACAGTGGAGAAATCCACTGATCCACTGGCTGGTCCGCTCATTCTCCATTTTTCTCTATACTGAGTACTCCGCTATTACTGCTCGGCTCAGGTAATTACTAAAACCCATGACGGAATGGAATGTCACCAGTTTTAGCAACAACCGTGGGGAGGTCACTGCCTGAGCAATTCCGTTCCGTCCCAGGTTTTATCAACAACCCTCTGCTCACACTCCAGGAGAACTGGTGCAACTGAACTTGCTTTCCTTTTCTTGTAGTTTTCTTATCCTTTAATTGTTGGTACTGCACCCTCTTTCAATACAGACTTGTAGCCAATGCTCAACAACAGATCAGAGGTCTTATGAGTCTTCAGTAAAATGAGCAGAGAAGAGACCACTTCATAGGTGCCCAATGAGCCCGTGAATTTCTCGTAAAACGCATCTAAATTTTAGCAGTTTGACCATTCTTGGGCCATGAATGTAACGTAAATCCACCTTCTGTCATGCTGCTGCACCGGCCAAAAACACATCTACGTGGCATGAAGATAAATTAGCTCAAAATGGAAGCTCAAAGTTGCAGTCAGCTCTGTGGTTTAGTATCACGGAAATGACGATGAGACCGATAGCCTTCCTGCGGTGACGTTGCAGATGTCAAGGTCTTTCATTCAGACCCCTACCTATATGAATAATTTTATCGTAAAAATTACTATTACATTTATTGTTAACGCTTAAAACTATTCCTGTGCCATTCTTGAGATCTCAAGGCATTTATAAACGAAAGTGAGGCCATGGCTCTGCGTATATGCTTTAAGCTACACTGGAGTGGTTTAGAACCAAGAACCTAAGCAAGTTAACATGGTTGAAGTCTATTTCAATTCCAGTTTGTAAATGCCAAAGCACAGATTTGTCAGTAATGTTCTGTCCTTTTCATATCACGCTGGATCAAACATGCAGACGTCGATGTTCTGCTCAGCATTTTACCTCCTCATAAGTCGAAGTTGGTGGTGACGCGAAAAGAACTGCTGCGATTTTCTGCTGGTACCATGGCAATTCAGCAAAGGCAAAACACCTAAGGAAGGAAAAACAAATCCAATCCGATAGTCGCAGCCATGTTCATTTCCACTGTCCCCATGACGTGAGGAAAAATTAAGTCGGTTTCTTCACCCAGCAGCAGCCATGCACTTACCAGTAACCCAGGACGTGGATAGAAGTGGCATCTTTTGGATTTAGCTCAATTGCCCTCTGTGGAAACAACATGCACATTCCTGAGGAAATTACGAATCTGATTTTTGCATGGTTTGAATACTGCATACGGTGAACCCCAGAAGCATTGGCACCCTTCATGAAAATAAATAGCACAAGAGATATTTTCTAGGGCTGTCAATCAATTAAATTGAATTGTACTTTTATCTGTTCTAAATGTACCTTAAAGCTCGACGGCCTTTCGACTTCATAAAACGGGTGAAATTTAGTTCCCTCTGAAATTTGGTATTGCGATCGTGTTTATTTCTGCAATATCTCAAAGGCCATTCTATGGCCAGGAAGTTATTTAATTTGAGGGGATTCCTGAGCAAACATGTGCATGAAATCGCTCGCTTCGCACAGTCAAGCAGACAGAGGAAGTCTGTGTGCGCGCGCAGGTGCAGGCTTTACCTGCTTCTTTTGGGTTTTACGGCAGCTGGCAGCCGTAGTGTTGCATTACTACCATCTACAGGTTTACCTTTGACCATGCGCTGACAGTTCCATCATTCTGTCGCTCAATGAACAGCTGATCACGCTGAGGTGCTTGCTGACCGCCGATATTTATTAGTTTGGTCCTGTATTTCCTTTCCTTCATATATATACACAACAATGTTTTTTCTTCTCACTTTCCGTTACTGTAGTTGGTCTTTCACGTTTCATTTGCATCTTCGATTTTTCTCTCCTGTTTCAAATTTGTATCCCACACTGCCTTGCGTGAACAGTGTGGGTTCATTTGTGACACTGGACCAAAAAGCACCCTGCTGCTAGTAACTTATTGATGTACTATTTAACCCATAGCTGGAGCCCAGGCAGGTGCTACCACTCCAGGTCAGAGCGGACCTGGGGGCGATAGTGATTAAGGAGTAACTCCACTTTCTCCAATACTCAAGTCCTCCTGGACCTGAGACTCATCACCGGCTGCTGTTTATGACGACAGATGAACCCAACAGGGTCAATGGCGCACCACCAGATGGCATGCAAAAGAGCCACTCACAGGGTCAATGGATGGCATCATTCAGCAAGTCAGTGGTTACTGTAGGGCAACTTCTCTACCCATCATGTCTGTGGCACTTTTGTGCACCACTTGGCATCAGGTCTGGAGGTCCAGAGAGACAACACGATGGGGGCACGACATTGTTTGTCTTATCTTACTGTGCAAGGTGCTTTGTTAGGAGAGGAGAATAGTATGCGAGAGCTCACAAGGCCAGACATTCTGTGGCGGCTCGGCTGGGCCATTCATGCTGCCACTGCGGGCGACTCTGTTGCTATGGTGCGGGCCTCGTGGCCCATCTATGTTTCTGCACATTCTAATGAAGCAGTCATCATCGCTAGCAATGGACAGCCAATGACCATAAGAGGTGTCTTACTTTTTTTTTTATTTTGCAGTGCAAGACTTTGTAAAAAATATAGGATACAGCAACACATAGTACATATGCATTGTGCAGTGCTTCAAGCTGTTTGTGTTTTTTCATTCATTGTATAAGGGACAAAGTAGCCTTATAGGAGAGAGCATGGACTATAGTTCTGGCAGCGTGAGTCACTTTTGGGTTAAGTATGAAGTGTTTTGGTGGTTTCAGTGCATTTTTCACCAAAAGGTAACTGATGTGCTTCGGTACATGCTTGTACTGTAAAGCACACTGTGTGCAGAGTTTTGAAAAAGTAGACATGAGACAATAGTGAAAACGACTGTAAAAAAAAAAAAAACACTGTAATTCATGAAGTTCTCATTAGCCATTGGTTTGCAAAATGTGTGGTTAGTGACAGGCCTGTTTTTGTGAGCAAATATGAAAAAGTACCTCATAATCTTAATCTTAGTAAACATGTGCAATGTGTTACAGGGATATGTTGTGAAAGGTAGTCTCACGGTAACTTCCCTAAAAGCTACATCCAAATTCTATCATCATCATCATCATCATCATCATCATCATCATCATCCTACTATACCAGTTCCACACGTCCAAACCCCCCCAGTCCCAGGGTGACAGGGCTGCCTTGGTAACGTCCCTCCTGGTACAAGACCGGGACCAGATCCTTCAGCTGTAGCAAAGACACTGAGCTAAAGACATGCAGAACAGAATATTAAAATCAGCACGTTCACGTCATCACCATTTAATCAGTGCAGACAATTTCATAAAATTTGGTTTGCCTTCTTCAAATAATGTTTCAGCCAAATTTATTTACTTCTTCAGTCAGGTATGGTTGATCTTACCTGTCTTTCTTTGAAGTTTGCGTGTTCTCAGGAAGATCTGGACTGCTCAAATAAGAAAGGGTAAAAAAAAAAAAAAGAACAAGATCTGTCTCGAATACCTATTGTGTTATTGCTCTATGTATTTGACATTTGTGTGTGTGTTTGTGTGTGTGTCTAAAAAATAACCATACTCATTATGCAGCTCCAGTATTTCTATTGGGATTGTCTCTTCAAAAGCCCTGCAAAGAAAAGAAACTTAAAACACTTAAGATGAAATAAAATAAAAAGTATATAATGATATAGATAAGAGAACTGGGAAGAAGTGTGAGTTCCACACTGATCAGATTTGAAAGAACCTGAAGACTCACTCTTTATCGATGGCACAGCAGGTGACTGATCCCAAAGCAGTGCAGGTTGCTGTCCTCAAGATCGCACTGCAGGAAAAATAAATAAAAATAAGAAACTGGAAGGGCCCTCGACAGAGTGCATACCTCCACCAAGCCACATATTATAAACATCAAAATCAAACCACGTGAGCCTAGGATGACACTGAAGCTGTCTACCAAATTTTGTCCAAATCTGTTCACGTTGGGAACAGCAAAAAATAAATAAATCCTGGATCCACACACATATCTGGATCATGGATCTACATACGTAGACGGATTTGCGTCAAAATCTAATCAATTGTTGTTTGGCCCATGGCCCACCTTTCCACCAAATTTCATCCAAATCCATTCATTACCTTTTGAGTTATGTTGGAAAAACAGAGGCAAAAACATAACCCCCTCCAGCAAAGTTGGCGGAGGTAATTATACAGTACATCTGTGGAGATTTTCCTCTGGATCCAATGCAACCCTGAGAAGCTAGCAATCTTGGCTAGTTAGTTAGCCAAGACTAGTTAAGACATTGTTATGATTAAAGTGTGCATGTCACATAAGCCATTCTTTCATATCAGGACAGAGAAAGTGAAAGCCTAGTGTGAAAGCAGCCTTAGTGAATTAAAAAATAAATCGGAAGGTGATCCCAAACTTTGAAACAGCAGATATATAAAGGATATTACACAGTTGCACAGAGACATGAAGTTTATCTTCGAGTGGTGAATATTTTCAAGACGAGAAGATAAACTTCATATCTTCACCCCACTGTGCAATATTATTTATATTATATGGACGCATGCACAAAAAATATGCAAGTTAATCAAGAGAATTTTCATTTTGAACCGGATCACTATTTTGACAATGTGCATCTAGTCAACAGGAAAAGACTGGGACTGGCATCATCAGAGTGAAATATTGGGAATTATTATAAACAAAGGACACTTTTTCCATGGAATAAAAACATGTATTCTATTCCCTTCTAGTGAGTTTACTGATTGCGTGCAATATTGTTATCATATCGCTTATCCTCTGTGTATTATGTTACTCTACCCAGTGGAGAATGAGCGTGCAGTATTGTTACAATATTGCACGTTGTCAAGACAACATGATGTCACACATCAGCGACATAAAACTTCTGTGTTAGCGAGTGGCAGTCACAATTTGGAAACAAATATGGCCGCCAGGTTTGCTTCATTGAAAACAGAAGATTTTGAGAGAATTTTGGCTGCCAGGTAGTTCCGTTGTGTGGAGCTGTCAATGTTGATTATAAAAGTGATTAAGTAAATTACACAGGGAAAATAATAATAATAATAATAATAATAATAATAATAATCTGCTTGACTGCACTAGCACTGGCCTTTGCTAACACTACACTGACTGGAAGGTAACTGAACTGCCGTGCTAACAGCACAGAGTGACAGATAAGGTAGTGTTGGCTACACTGGCTGGAAGGTAACTGGACTGCCACGCTAATAGTACTGAGTTGTGGGTAAGCTAGCGTTGGCTTTCGAGAATGCTGAAGAGTGTGTATGTATAATAATAATAATAATAATAATGGCTTTTTTTCATGGTATATCAGATATATTCCATTCAGCTACTCATCTTCGACTTGTTCAATGTCATGCTAGCTGAATGGAATATATCTGATATACCACTCAACGCCAGCCAATATTATTGAAATATATCACTCAGATCCGCGAAGTATTTCATCTGAAAAATGTGAGTTTTTCAATACGAGAAGATAAACTTCATATCTTCAAGCCAATATGTGATTTTTCTTTTTATTATATCGGCACATTCACAAACAAAAAGTACCCAAATTTATCAAATCAATTCATTGATTTCCTTATGAGAGGCATATAGATATTTATGTCACGGGTTTGGATCTCCATGTCCCGGATGGAGCTCTTATGAGAAATATGAGTGGCGTACTTCCTAGTTAAACACTTGTGTCCATATAATATACATTTATATATAATTCTAAAGAACACCCTAAAAAAAACTAAACTTCACAGGAAATTAACAGTGATATAGCCACTGCAATAAAACTGCAACCTTACTGTAACATTTCCTTACCGTATCAGAGCCAGTTCTCCGAAATGATCCCCTTGTCCCATTTTACGGATGATTTTTTGCTGTCCATTCACTTTCTTTGTCACTTGGACCTGACGTTAGAGACGATATGTATGGAGGAGAATGACAAACTATACAGTATATGATCACTGTAGCAACAGGACGGGAAAATGGCGTCACATTTAAATATGTCCTCCCTCACCTCTCCTTTGAGGATGATGTAAAACGTGTCTCCTTCAGCACCTTCGCGCACAATCACCTCATTCTCCCGAAACTTCACCTGGGAGGATCAGCGTGCAAAATCTGAATTTATTTATGCTTGTAAAGGTCAGTGGTGGAAAGTTCTGATCGAGTCCTACACACATGGTGAAATTTTGATATTTTCTCGTACTGTAGCTCTGAAAACTACAGACTTTCCTGTTCTGAAATATGTCTCTCATTTGCATGCATCTCAACTGTAAGTGAAGTCCTAGCATTTTAAATTGTTGTTCCCCAAAACTGAAACAGTTATAAGAATCTACATACAAAAAAATTTCTGTAAAACCTGTAAAGAATAATGCATTTACAATGTTAAATGAGTTCTCATTTAATTATCAGCATCATCCACATCAGCCTATGTCTTGTGGAATGTAAGCATAAGCCTCAGCAACCCCTCTCCAATTTACCCACAATTTGGTCTTGAGAATTCCTACTAACTAGCTAACTACCAATTGAGGAAGGTGGAGGTTCACAGGGTCCTATGCTCGAACCCTAATCCCATAAACCTAACCCCTAACCCACACCGAAACCTCCCATACCCTATCCCTACACCAACCAACCCCCTTCCAGTGACCCACCAGTCAAGAACCCCAACCCTGACCCCCACCGCAAACACCACAACAGTTCATATCAAATTAAGTATAGACTACTAAGCTAGGGAACATCTTTTTTCAGGTCCTCATTATGTTCTACATAGAGTTGGGGGAACATTGGAACCATGAGAACACTGGAATGACCCCAAGGCAAACACGTGCTTCCTGCAGGACATGTAAAGATCACTTGTGCATCAGGGTTGCATGCAAATACCAATTGAGAAAGGTGGAGGTTCACAGGGTCCTATGCTCGAACCCTAATCCCCTAAACCTAACCCCTAACCCACACCGAAACCTCCCATACCCTATCCCTACACCAACCAACCCCCTTCCAGTGACCCAC
>JAPEIY010000025.1:47058507-47071416 GCA_026122135.1 Cathorops aguadulce | reverse complement strand
TGATTTTCGTTTCTTAGCAGAGACGCCAGTAGTTCATACAAAAATGTGCTTAAAATAATTATGGCGCTGTATATTATATGAATAGTCAAATTAGGATGTTGAAACTATTATTTATCAACGGCCAATTGTTTTTTTTACGCTAATGTTGATCTTTAAACTTAGATGTTTAAAATCTTAAACACTTCAAATTTTCCATTACATTTACTATGTGTACTATTTGGTGCCATTTGTGAAAGAATAGTATGGAGGTTAGGAACATTTGGAGCTTGAGCGCTTATAGCCAGCAGGTCTTGTACAAAGCTCCACTCCGTTTGTTTCTTAATTGGGAAAATAGAAGTGCACATGAGGGAATTAGGGCAACCTACAATTACCCCTACTGCCTTTAGAGAATTGAACATGGGCCTAATGCCCTCTATGGCTTCAGTATTCAGGGGATACTGTGACTTACAGAGTCTAAAATCAGATTTGGGGGTGATCACCACTGGCTCAATACTTTTATCAGCCCTATGTCATGTTTACCCTGTGCCCAAAGCTGTTGAAGAACCTCCACTAAACATGGAGAGTCAACTGTAAGTTTAGTAAATTGTCATTCTGACCACATCCCTGGCATAGGTTTCTCACTGGTTAACAATACCTCTCTTTACTGTCATGCTCCACCCCGGACATCCACTCCGGAGATTACGGATCCACCTATCCCCTTGTTGTTTGCTAATGACACATGTGGAGCTATGTGTAAACTAAATGCCAATTGATACTGTGATCGCTTGGTGGTTTCACAAATGCTGCACAACTGTGACTATCTCAAAATAACTTCTTTAACATTTCCTCACATCTCCAACATTCCTTAAACCAGTCTTGCTCAAACTTATCTGGGTGTCCATGGGTAACATGAGTGGTGCAATGTAAACTTTCTGATCATATGTAATCAGTATGTTTTTGCCATCTTAATCAGCTCCTGATTCATATTCAGGACATCTGAGGGCACAAGCCTCCACTCATACACATAAAGGGATTGAGATGGGTCTACTTTAACCATTATTCATGTCTGCACTCTCCTCATTTGGGATTCACACTACATGTAATCCATCTGGGGTACTTAAGAGATTTTTGCCTAATCTGTGCATCAGGTCTCTTCCTAGCACATTTACTGCACAATAATAAGACAATACAAATGAAAACTCAAATGTTTCAGACTCACCCAGTCTACAAAGAGGTGCCTCAGTAAATTTCTCAAGGACCTGTTGTCCTCTGCATCTCAGATCACTTCACCCACAGTGATCTGAGATTGATTGCTGATCTTTGACTGTGCAGAAAACTCTGAGGATCTAATGACAGAGTGTCCCGCTCTTGAATCTACTAAGAAATCTAAAAGTGTATTAGAGAAAATATTGGCATTTTCAAGCATAATTCATCAGTGTATAATGCATATGTACCTTACTTTCCCTACTCTCTGTGCAGGCTGTAGCAAGTGGTGAGCACAAAGCAGATTCTTTTTTGCAAGAAACTTGAGTGACTAGGACTGGTGATCAGTCTGTCATCTTGGTAGTCTTGGGACTGCTTAGATAATGCAGACATTGGTCATGCCAGTGATTAAGTGAGCCACAAATGAAGCAGCTATCTCGGTGCTGTCTACCTCTTCCTCTCCCATGACCTCTTCCATGTGCCCTTCCATGTCCTGCTCCATGCTGCTGATTTACTTGTGTAACTTGCACCTCCAAGACCATTTTAAACATGGCCTTGTGAAGAGTGTCATCCTTTTTTTCTGTCTTTACTGCATCTTTTCATTTAACCTCTTTTCTCTATGAACTGTATGCCTTTCCAACTCAGCAAGTTTGCACACCTCCCACATAATACAGCCATCTTTGACCATCTTAGCTATGTCAGGCTTCAGGCCACTGAGGAAAGTGTTTTCAGGTGGGCTTCATAAGGTTTTATGTCCCCACTGGTTGCCATGTCAATCAGCCTTTTGAGCCCTGAGTGAGTATCATGCACTATGGTCAGTCTCTGCAGATATTGTGTTACTGTCTCATCATCCTGCTGCTTACAGGTTGTTATTTGTGTAATGTTCATTTCGACTGGAAACTTCATTCTGACAGTGTCCTACAATCCAGTAATGGACACTCGATAGGCCCCGTTACTGACATGCATCCAATCTGGGTGGTTTGCATGCTCCTCTTCTTCAGGAAAATTGTCCTGGATCTTACTGAAGTAAGAAACCTAGTTTCCTTGCAAACACTCAGCACAGTTCATGGCTGGTGGAGACGTATGTTTTACAGAAGCTGTCAAGTTCCCTGGCACACTTAAGACCACCATGTTGTCTGGGATCCTTTATATTAGCAGCTATTTTCATAATCTTCTCTGCACTCCATGGAACACTATAGTTTGGCCTTCTGAGCTGGCCACAGTGACTACTGGCATATGGATGACTGCAAACCTCCCCATCTTTATCAGCAAGCACTGGGGAGCCTTCACTTCCCTTCTTTATTGCATGGGCCCTTGTGTGTGATGACATGGGTAGATGTCACTACCTGTGTGGAGCTTTCACCTTGTTCAGTTTTTTTTAGGGGTTGATTATGGTCCTGCATTTGTTGACTAGCAGAGGGTGACACAGACACTGTTTCTGGAGGCTGCAAAGAAGACGGAGGAAGAGGGGGAGGAAATAAATCCTGCATCAGGTTGAGTTTTGGATGAATGCCAGCATTCCTCTGCAAGAGTGGAGCTGAAACTGTAAAAGCACTAGAATTCTGGGGTGAGTTTTCCAAAAGCATCATAGCACAAAGATAATTGTTAAATAGTTGAGCGAGCATCACAATGAACACACTCTCTCTCCTAGTTAAGATGCTCTTAATATGAAGAGGCTTTTGGAAAACCCACCCCTGATTAGTTCCCTGCCATTCTACTTGACCCTGACATGTATGTGAATTTGCCCATTTATCTCTTACCACAGTTTCTATTTGCCATGTTTTAAATGCATCACAATCAACCTGTATTCTATCTTTCAAAAAAAGGAAAGTCTGCTGGCAAAAAAAAAAGAAAAGTCTGCTGGGATAAATAACATACCTGCAGAACTTGTCCAGGTAGGAGGAAAAGCAATGATCACCACTCTCACACACATATGTAATCACATTTGAAGCACTGGGCAATGGCCAACCCATTGGATGCAGTCCTTGATCATAACCTTGCCAAAAAAAGGGAACCTATAAGTATGCCAAAATTATTGCACAATAAGCTTGATAAGTCACCCTAGTAAGGTTATGTTGAAGATTATCTTGATCATATTGAAACCTGTAGCTGAGTCCATCATTGCCATCTGGGTGAAGGTGACCTAGAAATGTCTTCCAGGGATATGACAATGTCTAGGGGTAAAGAGGATGGAGTAGGAATGTAGGTTACTTTCTTCTTGCCTAGATTGAACTTCAGACAATGGTTGTCCATCCAGCTCTGTATGTTACACAGGCAAGCAGAGATGTAAATGGGGATCTGTGTGTCAGAGAGAGGAAAAGAGAGAAACAGTAGGGTGTCATCAGCATAGCAGTGGTAGAATAGACCATGAGTAGAGATAATTGGGCCAAGAGACTGGGTGAAGAGGGAGAAAAGAAGTGGAACAAGGACTGAACCTTGAGGGACACTAGTGGTAAGTGGGCATGGTGCTGATACAGTACCAGACCAGGTAACCTACAAGGAGCAATCAGAGAGGTAGGATGTGAACCAGTCTAGGTCTGTCCCACAGAACCCCAGAACTGATAAGGATGACAGGAAAATGGGGTGATCAACAGTATCAAATGTAGCAGAAATATCAATGAGAATCAGGACAGAGGAGAGGGAGTCTGCATGAAGTGCCTCACTGACAGAGAGAAGTGTAGCCTTGGTTGAGTGTCTAGCTTGGAAGCCAGACTGCTGAGGATCCAGGAGGATGTTCTGTGAGAAAAAAAGAGGAGAGCTGGTGAGCAACAGCACATTCAATAATTTTTGATAGGAAGGGGAGAAGAGAAATAGGGTGGTAGTTCTGGATGACAGCAGATGAGTGATGTAGGCCCATTTGAGGCTAGAGGTAAAGTATCCAGAGGACAAGGAGGAATTGACAAGGAAATTAATAAATGCGAGAATGTCAGGAGTGATAGTCTGGAGTAGAGATCAAGGGATAGGGTCAAGGGCACAGGTGGTAGGATGATAAGTGAGCAGGAGTTGGGAGACATCAGAAGTAGAAAGAGGGGGGAAAGCAGAGGGCAAGGGGGAAGATACAGGTGTAGTGAAGGAGTTGCAGATGGCCATAACCTTTTCCTCAAAAAAAGACCACAAAGTCCTCTGCAGTGATGGAGGACTGAGGTGCAGCTGGTGGAGAACTGAGGAGAGAAGAGAAAACTGAAAACAGTTGACAAGGGTTGGAGATGAAGGTATGAATTTTGGAGTGATAAAACTTGATCTTGGCTGATTTAAGTAAAGCTGTGAAATCATCAAGGAGGGACTGGTAGTGAGTCACTTTGTGGCTTAAGCTCAGACTGCTGGCTAAAATGGATAGCTACAGTAACTTAGCTTCAGTTACAAAAAGGTAGATATATTAATTAGGGCTGTCAAACGATTAATTTTTTTTAATCGCGATTAATCGCGTTTAATCGCGATTAAACGCGTTAATTTTTTTAATTAATCTAATCGCGATTAACGCGTTAACTATGACAGCCCTAATATTAATGCAAGACTGGGTTTCATTTGTTAATGCTAGCAGGCAGCTAAAAAGAATAGTACCATTTTCATGCATGTAGCCAGCAGGCATTATATTAAAAGAGAAATAGGAGTATCACAGCCTAGGGCTGAATGAGCAGATTTGGACCCACAAACAGACTCAAATGATAGTTATGAAAATAGCATGGCTTTAATGCTTCTTCATACAAAATATAAATTCTCAAAAGGTATCAGGGAGGTACTGCTACAAACTGCCATTGTATAGTCAGAGCAGAATTTGTGGCACAGCATATTAACAGTCTTCATGGCTCAGAAGAAAGGTCCAAAGCAGAGCAAAGTGCCACACAGGTCAAAAACAGAAGTGTGGTGTAAACAGGAAGATAACTCCATGAAGACTGACAGTATTGTTCTTGATTAACTAATGAGCAGTAGGTGGGACTGGCCACAGAGTTGGAGCAGGCAGAGCAGGTCTTGCGTCAAACAGTGAGTGGTGCAACTGGCAACACACAGCACATCAGTCACCAGGAGCAAATCCTGGTTCAGGAGTTAAAACTGCATCTTTCATAAATGTATTGGTATGGTACAACTGTTAAATTAGGCAATAAATGTATAAACTTACCTTAAAACCGAGAACTGATGACATGATGAACATCAGTGCACCATTGAGGAAGAAAGCCAAAGCTTTGGTTACATCAGCAAATGTGTCAGCAAATGGACTGCTCAAATAAAATTATTTGATTTCACAACTTTTACAAAAAAAATCCTGAACAGTTACTCAAAATATTCAGTTAAATTATTTTCTGTATTTTATCAGTGAAACTGAAGAAAAATTTCACATGTAAAACTAAATCTTGATTTTATAAATTAAGTATAATTAGAATTAATTACAACCCCAATTCCAAAAAAGTTGAGACAGTGTAAACAAAAACAGATTATGATAATTTGCAAATCATGGAAACACCATCCATCCATCCATCCATCCATCCATTATCTGCAGCCTCTTCCCCTGTCCTATAGGGTCGCAGGCAAGCTGGAGCCTATCCCAGCTGACTATGGGCGAAAGGTGGGGTAAACCCAGGACAAGTCACCAGGTCATCACAGAGCTGACACATAGACACAGACAACCATTCACCCCTACAGTCAATTTAGAGCCACCAATTAGCCTAACTTGCATGCCTTTGGACTGTGGGGGAAACCAGAGCACCTGGAGAAAACCTACGCAGACATGGAGAGAGCATGCAAACTCCACACAAAAAGGCCCTCGTCGGCCGCTGGGCTCAAACCCAGGACCTTCTTGCTGTGGGGCGACAGTGCTAACCACTGTGCTGGTCGGGAAACACTATATTTCATTGCAATTAGTACGAAGACATCATGTCAAATGTTGAAACTGAGAAACTTTATCCTTTTTTGAAAATATATGCTCAATTTGAATTTGATGTCAGCAACATGTTTCAAAAAACTTTGGACAGAGGCATGTTTACTACTGGGCATATTTTATCCCAATTCTTATCTAGGGATAAGAATTGCTTTTGATGAATACAGTCTCTCTCTCTCTCTCATTTGTATGCACACAACACACACGTGCATGCAGCACACACACACAAAATACTGTGAACTGATGGAAGTTATGTTTGATGAGTTGGGCAGATTAAAAAAAAGAACCATTCACAGGACTCTCTGTTGTTTGGCTTTTCTCCACATCTCATTAAACAAATGTTTTTGACCTTCCATTCTTTGGCCTATGTCTCCTGGGACGTTTTCCCTTCAGACCTCGTAACCCCTACAATGTAACCTTTTTTGTTTGTTTGCCACAACACTAGCCTTGGCTGCTTGACCTGAGGTAATTCTCTTTAACCATCAGTCAGTAGTTAGCATTATATGCTCATTAGCACTAGTTTGCAATCTATGCTCAAGTTGCCACAACTGAATTCGAGTCTTCGTGTTTCACTCAGACACAATAATGAGGAGATTGTGTCCTCATTAAAGCGTCCAAGTGGAACAAGTAGACTCATGATTCAATATGCATTGGGGAATGTCCCAAATAGTTCTGTTAGGAATGCATTATTTCTTTGTATATGCTACTTTTAAGCAAATTCACCTGCCACTACACAAGTTCACCTGCATTTGGCAGGTAGGGGGTGCTCATTTCCAACACACACACACAATATTTGCCATCATTTCTGCCTAGTGGGAGCCCCACAACACCATCAAAACTTGCCAGCTCTCCAAAAACTTGCAATTACCCATTCTTACATTTGTAGTGTTGCAATGTGTATTTGCACCATTTTTTTTTAAAGTTCCTCAGAGGGATGATGAAGCCCAACATGTTGATGTTAAATAGTTCACTAATGGCAGATGCCACTGAAATCACCTCGGACATATTGGGTGCACGTCTTTCATTACTTACAATGACATCAAACTCACACTGGTTTGAACATTTTGGTTTAATTTTATGTTTTAGAAAAGAAAATAGGGGCAGGAGTATGGAAACAGAAATATTTTTTTCCATATTCTGCACTGCAAAAAGACAAGGAGAATTACAAGAATGGACCCAATCAACTCCAGTTGCCAAGATACAGCAGCACCAGCCTCGACTGAGTGGTGCAGCTGACGAACAATGCGCCCAAGGCAAAACGAGGTGGGCTACATGCTAGACTAAAGGCTGGAGCCACACGACCACCGCTACCTTGTCTGTTGCTAGCAAAAGTTCACTTACTTGAGAATAAGATTGATGAGCTGAGAACTATAACTATAACTCAGTGTGAGATAAATAAATGTAGTGTTTTTATTTTTACAGAAACTTGGCTTTTGGACAGCATGCCAGAATCTGCTCTCCTGTTTCATGCACAGTCCATCCACCGTGGAGACCACATATCGGCCTTGGGTAAGATCAGAGAAGGCAGCATCTGGATGTATGTAAATAACAGATGCTGTGGAGATGCACAGGTTGTTGGAAAGCACTGTTCAGTGGGCATCGAGCTGTTACTGTAAAGTACAGACCTTTTTATTTACCAATGGAGTTCAGTGCTGTGTTTCTGCTGGCTGTTTACATTCTGACACAGGCAGATCATGTGACTGCATTGGGGATACTGCATGATGTATTTAGCATGCAGGAGACTGCACAGCCAGATGCTGTGTTTATTGTGGCTGGTGATTTTAACCACTTCAACCTTAGGACTGTCCTCCCCATGTTCCATCAACATGTGTGCTTTCCAACAAGGGAAAATAACATTCTTGACCAAGTGTACAGTATAGCAATGTGAAGGATGCCTATAAGACTATGCCCCAGCCACACTTCAGTCAGTCAGATCACATCTCTGTGTTTCTCTGCCCAACCTAAAGACCGCTCCTCCAGTAAGTAGAACTATTAATGTGTGGACTGAAGACTCAGAGCTGGTACTTCAGGACTGCTTTGATAGTACAAACTGGCATGTGTTTAGAACTGCTGCACTGAGAGAGGATTCTACTGTGCATTTAGAGGAGTACTCTGTAGCTATAACTGGCTATATTAGCACATACATTGAGAACATTATTTCCACTAAACACTGTAAGACCTATCCCAATGATAAACACTGGATCAACTGTGAAGTGCAGTCCATGCTACATGCTTGCTCCACTGCATTTGTCTCAAGTGATGCTGAGGATTATAAAAAGGCCAGATGCAACCTGTGCAGATTAATAAGACAGGCTGAGAGACATTACAGATAGAAGTTGGAGAAATATTACACCACTGTTGATTCCTGGTGTATGTGGCAGGGTTTGCAACACATCACAGAGTACCCACAAAAGAGCCAGGGGGTTATCACCAGCAAAAATATGCTTCCAGATGAGCTGAACAAGTTCTACACTCGCTTTGAGACCTGCAACACCAACTGACAGAGTAGGATTCTAGCCACAGAGGGCATATTGGACACACCACTTTCTGTGTCATCGGTGGAGGTGCACATGGCTCTGAGGAGAACAAATCCATGAAAAGCAGCTGACCCAGATAGCATCCATGGGTGGGTTCTCAGTTTTTTTTTTTGTCAGAATTGGCTGATGTGTTCATGGACATTTTTAATCTGTCCCTCACCCTGGCCTCAGTGCCCACTTGCTTTAAGACCACCACTATCATACTCTTCCTAAAGAAAAACACTGTGACCTGCTTGAATGACTGTCATCCTGTTGCACCCATCCCAATTGTGATGAAGTGCTTTGAAAGGTTAGTTATGACCCACATAAAAAGGACCATCCCAGCCACCTTGGACCCTTTACAATTTGCATATCAACAGAACCGGTCCACTGATGATGCTGTCAGTGCTGCTGTCCATAGAGTCCTCAAACATTTAGAGGGTAAGAATGCATGTGTGAGGATGTTATATATCATTGATTATAGCTCAATATCATTGATTGTAGCTTGGCATTTAATACAGTCATATCACACAGACTTTCTGAAAAGCTCCTCATCCTTGAACTGTCACCTTCCCTCTACAACTGGGTGCTGAATTTTCTGACAGATAGACCCCAGTCAGTCAGAGTTGGAAACCAGATATCAAGCCTCAGAATTGTAAGCACAGGGAAGCCCCAGGGTTGTGTGCTGAGCCTGTTGCTGTTTACCCTCTTCACCCATGATTGTGTGGCCTCTTAGACTAGCACCAGCATCATAAAGTTTGTAGATGATACCACAGTCATTGGACTGATCATTGGAGGACAAGATACAGAAGAGAGGTGGCAGGACTGGTGGACTGGTATCAGGAAAACAATCTCTCCTTAAATGCTGACAAGACCAAGGAGATGATTATTGATCCTCAGAGGAGGAGGAAGAAGCAGCACACCCCAATATACATTGCTGAGACAGAGGTGGAAAGGATGAAAACCTTTAGATTCCTCGGAACCTACATCAGCAAGGACTCAGCTGGTCTCAAAACACTCACCAGCTTATAAAGAAATCACAGCAGAGATTGTACTTCTTGAGAAGGCTGAGGAAATTTGGCATGTCAACCAAAATCCTCAGCAACTTTTACAGATGTACAGTTGAGAGTGTCATCACCGACTCAATCATAGTGTGGCATGGAAGCTGTTCTGTTCAGGATAGGAAGGCTCTCCAGCAGGTGATAAAAAACAGCAAAATGAATCTCTGGAATAGTCTTCCCTTCACTACAGGACACTACCAGGGTAATTAGGAGGGCCAACAACATTATTAAGGACAGTACACATCCATAAGATGATCTCTTCACACTTCTGCCATCACAGATATGCTACAGGAGTGTGAAATCAAGGACAAGAAGACTCATGAACAGCTTTTACCCACAGACCATCAGATTCATGAACAATACATTCAACACCGCCCCTCCACTCTTCATCACTCCCATTGAATGTTATTCTATTTCTAGCATGAGGCACAGAGCACATTATTTTTTAACTCTGTTTTTTAAGTCACATTATTATTATTATTATTATTATTATTATTATTATTATTATTATTATTATTATTATTATTATTATTGTGTATTTTGTGTAAAAGGGAGAATAGCAAAGTAAAATTTTCATGATATTGTTGTGGCAGCGGGAGCGTGGTCAAGCATCTGTCTGTGACAGGAGGGTGGAGTTGGGGAAGGTAAGTGGCAGATTCACTACACCTGATGTGGATTAACATGTGTTTGTGCCTTCTCAGTGACTGTGCCCTTTATAAGGAGAGAGAGAGAGCAGCAGAGTGGCCTCCCCCTATCTCCTGAACCAGACGCTGTGTGCGTATGTGAAAAGAAGTTTCATTATCACTGAAAAGTGTTAGAAATAAATAGTTTTTGGAGCTCAGTTTGCTGCTGTCCCTCTGTGCTCCACCTACACCTGAGTTGCCACAGTGGTGCTGAAACCCGGGATTTGGAACACAGAGAACTGCTCCATGGAATCCTCCCCATTCACGGAACTAATCCACGCCCTCGCCACAGCCCAGCAAAGCCAGCACCAGGCGCTAGTTGACCTCCCGAAGGAGCAGGAGAACCGCTTTGAGGCCGTGGTGTTGGCACAGCAGGTGGACAGACAGGCGTTACGGCATCTCCTCGCATCAGCGGGATCTACCAGCTCCACCACCACGGGCCCTCCTCCCCTCACCCTCACAAAGATGGGCCCACACGATGACCCCGAGGCCTTCCTAGTGCTCTTTGAGCAGGTAGCAGAGACCTCGGGCTGGCCAGTGGAACAGCGTGCGGTGTGCCTCCTCCCCCTGCTAACAGGCGAGGCGCAGCTGGCAGTGCTGCAACTCCCCGGTGACAGTCGGCTGCATTATGCCAATCTTCGCCATTGCCGTCCTCCAGCATATGGGGCGCATCCCTGAGCAACACGGGCAGCGCTTGTGCACTCTGCATTTAGAGGAGATAGGCCACGTTCACGTTCACCCAACAGCTCCGAGACTCCTGCAGACGGTGGCTGAGGGCCGATGATGGCGACACCGAGGAAATACTTGACCTGGTTGTGCTGGAGCAGTTCGTCGCCCGACTACCCGCAGGGACAGTGGAATGGGTCCAGTCCCACTGCCCGGCATTGCTGGATCAGGCGATTGAACTGGCAGAGGATCATCTGGTGGTGGTTCCGATGGCAGGACAGCATGCTTCCTCTTCTCCTCTCTCTCCCCCTCTCTCTCTTTTTTGCTCCGTCTGGGTCTCATCCTCACCCCATTCCCCCACCACGGGGGCTGGCTCTACCACAGCCGGCTCCTCGCACCTGCAGTGCCCTCCCATCTCCCACTTCTGTGTCTGTCTATCCCCCTCCTCAGCGAGCCCCTGAACGCTGGTGCAGGGAGAAAGTCCGGGCCAGTCTGCTGGTGCTGCGGGGAGCCAGGGCACCTTCAACATCAGTGCACAGCAATGGAAGTGGGCATGGTGATCTGTATCCCTGACGCACCAGGGGCCACCCTCTATTGAGCCGGAGCGTATCGCATACCGGTGAGTATCCAATGGGATACGTATCAGGCATTGGTGGACTCGGGCTGTAATCAGACCTCAATCCACCAAAGCCTGGTGCAAAACAAGGCATTGGGGAGAGCACAAGTGGTGAAGGTTTTGTGTGTGCACAGGGATGTTCACAAGTACCCTTTGGTGTCAGTCCACATTATTTTTCGAGGGGAGAATTTTAGTTTAAAGGCAGTGGTTAATCTTCACCTTACCCACTCGTTAATTTTGGGGACTGATTGGCCTGGATTTCGGGGTTTATTGACACAGTTAGTAGAGAGTGGGTCTTGCTGCAGTCAATCAGGGGAGGGGCCTGGTGTGGCTTTGGCAGGAGCAGCTGTCACAGAGCCATCTGCATCATCATCGCATCCGAGTGAGGAGCCACTGGCTCCTCCTCCCTCTCTCGAGGAATTATTGGAAGATTTCCTGTTAGAGCAGATGTGAGACCCAACTCTGAGACATGCGTTTGACCAAGTGAGAGCAATCGATGGTCAAACGCTCCAGCCAAACACCACTCCAACCTTCCCCTATTTTTCTATTGTTAAGGATAGATTATACCAAGTGACGCAAGACACTCAGACTAAGGAAACTTTACACAGTTGTTAATTCCAAAAAGCTGCCTTCCACAGGTTGGGGGCGCAGATGGTTGTGGTGGACTTCCCGTCAAGGGGGGGGAGTCAGCTGCTGGCTGGACGGCTGCCTGGCCTGAGTCGGGCAGTGGGGGTATGTGGCAGCAGGGGCATGGTCAAGCATTGCTCTGTGACAGGAGGGCGGAGTCGGAGAAGGTAAGTGGCAGATTCACTACACCTGATATGGATTAACGTGTGTTTGTGTCTTTCCAATGACTGTGACCTTTATAAGGAGAGAGAGAGCAGCAGAGTGGCTTCCCCCTATCTCCTGAATCAGACAGTGTGTGTGTGTGTGTGTGTGTGTGTGTGTGTGTGTGTGAAAAGAAGTTTCATTATCACTGAAAAGTGTTAGAAATAAATAGGTTTTGGAACTCAGTTCATCCTGCCATCCCTCTGTGCTCCACCCACACCTGAGTTGCTACAATTGTCTTACTGCAATGCATATGACAAACTTATTGAATATTCAATCTTCTTCAGGGACGGCACAGTGGTGTAGTGGTTAGTGCTGTCGCCTCACAGCAAGAAGGTCCAGGTTTGATCCCTGTGGCTGGTGGGGGCTTTTCTGTGCAGAGTTTGCATGTTCTCCCTGTGTCCGCTTGGGTTTCCTCCGGGTGCTCCGGTTTCCCCCCACAGTCCAAAGACATGCAGGTTAGGTTAACTGGTGACTCTAAATT
>JAPEIY010000025.1:45745076-45757176 GCA_026122135.1 Cathorops aguadulce | reverse complement strand
ACACACCTCAAACAATTAGAATATCATGGAAAAAGTTAAATATTTTCCATAAGCTATTTAAGAAAGTGAACATTTAATATAGTCTTGACTCATTGCACGTAAACTAAAATGTTGCGGACAGTTGTCCAGAAGACGATCATCAACACCCTCCACAAGGAGAGTAAGCAACAGAAGGTCATTGCTGAAAAGGATGGCTGGAAAAGGTGCACAAGCAACAGGGATGACCGCAGCCTTGAAAGGATCGTCAAGAAAAATTGATTCAAGAACTTGGGAGAGCTTCACAAGGAGTGAACTGAGGCTGGTGTCAGTGCATTAAGAGCCACCACACACACACATCTTCAGGAAAGGAGCTACAACTGTCACATTCCTAATATCAAGCCACTTCTGAACCAGAGACAACGTCAGAAGCATCTTATCTGGTCTAAGGAGAGAAAGAACTGGACTGTTGCTCAGTGGTCCAAAGTCCTCTTTTCATATGGAAGTAAATTTTGCATTTCATTTGGAAATCAAGCTCCTCAAGTCTGGAGGAAGAGTGGAGAGGCGCAGAATCCAAGGTGTTTGAAGTCCAGTGTGACGTTTCCACAATCCATGATGATTTGGGGTGCCATGTCATCTGCTGGTGTTGGTCCACTGTGTTTTATCAAGTCCAAAGTCAATGCAGTCGTCCACCAGGAGAATTTAGAGCACGTCATGCTTCCATCACTGACAAGCTTGATGGAGATGCAGATTTCCTTTTCCAGCAAGACTTAGCACCTGCCTACAATGCCAAAAGTATTACCAAATGGTTTGCTGACAATGAGATTGCTGTGCTTGATTAACCAACCAACTCGCTTGGCCTGAATCCCATAGAGAAGTCAAAGACAAGTTCAATATCATGCTCGCTGAAAGGAATATATCTGATATACCATGAAAAAAGCCATTATTATTATTATTATTATTATACTTACACACTTCATATATCATATTATATCCCTTTATATTCAATATTATATCATATCCCTTAATATTCTCAAAGGCCAACGCTAGCTTACCCGCGAGTTGGCACAGTCAATGCAGCAGTGAAGTCACCATCCAGCTGGTGTAGCATTCATCAGTAGTGTTAGCAAATGCTAATAAAGCAGTCAAGCCAGTGCTATTGAGAGCAAGTAGCACAGGCTAATGACCGAGAAGCTAAGATTTCTGTCTTCAGACATTTCTTCCATGCACGCTCACCACAGTATTTTTCACTCAGACTTAAGTATTCATTTCCCTATATAATTTACTGAGTTACTTTTAAAATCAACATCGACAACAACATGCAGCAGAGCTACCTGACAGCCTGCTGCTAATCCCTCGCAAAATTCTTTTCCCTGTTGCTTTTTTGGTGTCTCTGGCCAAGTTTTGGCTGAGCTAAAGTCCCAGCGCTAATAGGAATGGTTCACCACTGCTTGTAAATATGCATGAAGAATATCTCATGATGTTTTGGTAGCCTTTTGGGTGTTGAACGCATCTTTCTCTTTCTTGGCGAACAAAGCAATGCTTCTGCGCATGCGCAGCAGAAAACCTTCTTATTGGACATTCGCATCAGCTCTGATGTGTGACATCATGTTGTCTTGACAACCATGCAATATCGTAAACCACATTCAACGCTCATTCTCCATTGGGTAGAGTGACGTACAGTAATACACGTAGGATTAGCGATATGTTGACAATATTGCATGCTATCGAACCAAATGAATGAAACCTGCTAGAAGGGAATAGAACATGTTTTTATTCCATTGAAAAAGTGTCCTGGATGTATCATAATTCCTGATATTTCACTCCAATGACTTCACTCCCAGCGTTTTCCTGCTGACTTGATGTGCGTTGTCACAATGGCAAACCGGTTCAGAATTAACATTCTTCTGATTAACTTTTGTATTTTTTTTAGTGGATGAGTGTATATAATAAACTTTACATGGTGGCCCGAAGATGTGTATCTTCTCGTGTTGAAAAATATTCCATCGATTCACTTTGCTCACTCGTGACATATACATTCACCACTCAAAGATAAACTATATAGAGAGAAAGATGAAAAATACTGTATCACAATTATTCAGACCCTTTGAACACTTTCAGCTGCAATTCTAGCCTTGTCATCTTGCATATGCCGACAGCCACAATTCCAGCATTTTCAGATGATGTTTAATTCATATCTGCAGAACATCTCAAACTTATTCAAGTGGAGGACATTTCTGTACTGCTAGTATCAGGTCTTTTTTTCCCTCCTTCCAAATGTTCATTCAGGTTCAAGTCTGTTTGGGCTGGGCCACTCAATGATATTCGTGTACTTGCCCCAATGCCAGTCGTTCAGGACAAGGAGTGGCTTGCCTTAGCTGTGTTTTGAGTTATCCTCCCCAGTTGGAGATCCTGAGCTATCTTGAGTAGGTTTCTACAACAATGTCTCTACTTTGAACCATTTAATCCTTCTCTTGATCCTGACAAGCCTCACAGTTCCTGTTGTTGAAAAACATCCCCACAGCTTGATGCTGCCACCACCATGCTTCACTGTTGGTGATGAGCAGTACTATCCAATTCTCTCTCTTGGCATTTTGGCTCAATTTTGGTTTCATCAGACCACATCAGCTTGTTTTGTATGATCTTTAGATGCCCTTTGGGTGCCATGATGTGCCCTTCACTGGCGAGTGGAATTCATCCAATCATACCCTAAAGGCTGAATTGGTGAAGAGTTGGTTGTCCTTGCAGTAGATTCTTTCATCTCGAAAGAAAACACTCAGTCACTTTTCAGTGTGATACTGAATGCACCCAAGAGCCAGTCTTGGGTTCTTGGTCACTTTTCTGACTAAAAGCCTGGTCTCCATTTGCTACGTTTGTATGGACAGCCAATACAGAACCTGTTTCAATTTAAGAAGCTGCAGGGGTTCTTTGAGACCCTGAAAGCTGCAGATTTTTTGGTACCTTCCCCAGACCTGAGGCTTCAACACAATCCTGCCTTCATAAACAGGACAATTCTGTTCATGGACCATTCATTTTATCTCTGGTCTGTTTTTTTTTTTTTTCTCCATCATTCAGGGCTTTATAGATGTGTGCCTTTCCAGATCATGTCCACTCAACTTGTTTATCACATGTGAACTTTAAGTTAGAAATGTCTCAAGAATGACCGATTAAACAACCCTGAACAAAGTTTTTCCCATTTTGTAGCAGTTTTTGCAGATTGATTTGAAATGTTGTTTCATCCATTTAAGAGTAAAGCTATAACATAACTAAATGAGGAAAAATAGAATGGATCTGAATACTGAATGCATTGTATCTTGGAGTAGCTCCACCATCAGATTATAGGGATAAAGTAAGCATGTGATGATCGATCAATTTTTGTATTCTGGGCAGTTTTTTACATGTAGCCCATGATACAAGCACTTTAATAAGAAAGTCATTTAAATATCACATAACTGATGAATCTCTACATGCATTTTGGGATTTTTTTTCTTTTTTTTTTTGGTCACACGAGAAACATGAACCAAGATTGTAATGTTCAGTTTACACAAGCTTGACTTTTTACCCATAGATATTTTTAACATGTGTAATGCATACAGTATACACACAAGTAACCATTCATAAGCAATAAGGAAAGATAGACAATCAAAACCTGACAGCTAGAGGTTTGTAGTCATGAAAACTGTGGCTTTTAATGTAAACACTACATTCGATTGGTTTTCCAGCACGAACATCCCACATGAAAGAACAACCATTCACTAAAGTAGAGGGAGAAATAAGCAGCACAGAAAGCATTCACTGGAAGAGGGTAAAAAGAAAGGCCAAAGGAAAATTGGGGTAAGGGGTATGTGGAGAAAAGAATATCCCAAAGCATAACTGGTATATGTTACTACACACAGGGTTTGAGTGTTTTTTTTTTTCTCTTCATCTTCTTTTTCCATTAGTCAAACTAAGGCGGCAGGTCGAGGGAGGTGATTTACATCATTCCAAATCTACGTGTGTCAAGTGAGAGCTGTGCTTTTCTATGCAGACTTGGAAAGAGTTTTCTTTTTTTCTCTTGAATACAATTCCCCCAAAAGAAATAATGCATGAGGAAGAGAAAGCGCATGACGTCTGTACAGCCTAGTGCATCCACCGCTTTGGGTCTGCACACCACAAAGTGGTTCTTCCAAAAAAAAAAAAAAAAACAATAAAATAATTAAATAAAAAAAATACATATACTGTTTTCTGGCCAAGTACTGCAATGCAGGACAAACAGGCAAAAGGGAATTGGTACAGTTCAACATCAACATTGGTCAGTAAGAGTGTTTTCAAGAGTGAATTGCAGGAACTCTTGAAAAATGTTTCTTTAAAAAAAAATAAAAAGGGGGGGGGGAGGAAAAAATGTTGTGGAGCTACAAAGCACAAGTAATATAGTTTTAATATTACAGAACTGTCATCTTTTGTATTATCCTCATTATCACTGTTTATTACTGTCTATTGTCATTTTGGATTATGTCTACATGAGAAGAATCGAGAACCAGAGGATCTGCAGCAGCCTATAAAGGCATGTAGCCCAACGTCCATCATCCATTCGGCACCATGTTATTGGTTATGAGGGTATTTGTCCCACCCACCCCACACACACACACCCAGATTACACAATGCTCTCCCGTTGTTGCTGTCGTTTTTTTTTTTACTTTTTTCTTCACGGTTTTTTGCTATTTTTTTATTTTGTTTTTTTTAATCATTATTTATTTCTTCGATTTTATCTAAGTGAAGCAGGTAGCTGTTTCTTTATACAAAGGCCAAAGGGTCATGCTATGTTGTGTCAGGACCTGTCAGAATGGACTGACTCTGTTACCCAGCCTGGAGACAAACGAAATCAGGAAGTCTAGGAAAAGAAAGTAAAGTAATGAGGGAAGGCAGGACAGTAGGAGCGAGGTATGTGGGACAGGTGATCAATAAATAAATTAATAAATTAATAAAACAATAAAAAAGTAGAAGTTCCTTATATGACAGTGTTAATAATCATGTCATTATAGTTTACTAGTGTTGCTAGTTTCCCAGACCCATCGTTCTCACAAGGTTGGCACTGATATGACAATTTTAATAACCAGGAACTAGTCAAGGGGCTCAAAATCATACTTAGCATGGCCCCAGACACCAACAGAAAATTCAGCTGGCACACGCCAGGAACAGAACACACAGACTGAACAACACTCAACAAAATGAAAAAAAGGAAGCGTATAAGGGTGCAGTCCTAGGGTTCACCTTCTCCATAACATTGACCAGCTAACAGAACAAATGTTGCCATGAAAACCCAATCTAATTAAAACCCAACGTACAGGAACACGCTACAACTGCAGTTTGGCTTTGACTGAAATATCCCTGGTGCTCACGACTAACTGTCTAAGCTGTTGATGCAGCTTTTTTTTTTTATGTCTTCCCCATTACATCATCATTAGCATACATAATAATTACATAATTAGCGTAACATTGTATACTCAGGCAAAATGTGTAACGTTCAGCCTCCCGACTGATATACACGTAATAAATATACAGACAATAAACAAAAACATAAAAATATCGTCAAAGAAAGATATTTTTGAGAACAAAAATAAGGGTTTAGTTCAAACCGAAAAGACACCGTGGAAAATAAGGGAAAAAACAAAAACAGCAAAGAAGAGAACAAAAAGAAGGTCCCAACTTTGTTCTAAAACCATAAAGGCTGGGTTTCTATAAGAAATCAGTTCTGTTGGCAGCTCTTTGACAAACTAAAAACATTTTATGTATAGTATTTATATATATTTATATATATGCCTATTTTAAAATTATCATCATCATTATTATTTACCAACTTGCATTTTTGATAATAATCATTTCCAAAGGAATTGGCTCGAGTGCGCGTGAGTGGCCTCAGTACAAGCCACAGCCTCGCAGGTTGTTGGCGATGATGATGTCAGTGACTGCGTCGAAAACCACCTGGATGTTCCCTGTGTCCGTGGCACAGGTCATGTGACAGTAGATCTCCTTATTGGGCGAACGGTTCTTGCTTTCGAACTGTGCTTGGATGTATGCAGCTGCATCATCATAAGTGTTAGGGCCTGAGAAGGGAACAGTGAGGAAAACGGGAGAGAAGAGACAGTGGAGGAGTCAGAGAACAAGAAAATAAAGAGAAACAAGAAAGAGGTAGGAACAGAAATGAGAATGACGTGTCATTCATAACCGGTTTCAATGGTGTTCACATCAAGGACTCGAGCTCATCCTTGTATGCCATCAGCCTTCTTTATGGATAACTTCTTGGGGCTCCGACGTTCACTCAGAAGTGACAAGTATGTACATTTATCAACTCTACTTGGTCTGTTCTTTAATGCGATTTTTTCCTTGCCTTAAAAAGCTAAGACATTTTACATCATACGCCAAAGCCATCATGCTGTACGTCAAGAACTCAGTATAATAGCCCGTCTCCCCAGCATGACAGACAAGAGCGGTGCTGGGTTCATAAGTTCAAATCCCAAAGATGCACCAGCCATCCGTAGCCAGGAGTCCAAGAAAGCAAAATTGGCCATACTCTCTGGGTGGGAGAGCGATCATACTTTCTCCCCAATCAGTCATGGATATCGGTGTGCTCATGTATGTGGAAGAGGGTAGATGGGGCTTTCCTCAAAATGTGTTATGCTTCCCTGGTAACACTGCATGAGCATCAATTTGAAAAGATGCGCTTGCTGGCCTAATGTCTCTTGAAGGAAGCATGTGTTAGCATTCACCCTCCCCAACTGGTAGCCGTTATATGATTTGATGGTCCCTACTGGTCCTTTCGTATATAAATTTTAGGAAGCATCACACCTTTATAACCAACAGTTGTCAAGCTAAATTCTCTAAGCCTCTAATGAAGACTCACCGAAAGCATAATTTTCATGGCAAAACTCACTGAACTCATTCTCATCTGTTTCAGTTTAATCTCAGACAAAATTCAACAACATATTATTCCATCCATCCATAACTGCTTTTCCTGTGCAGGGTCATGGGCAAGCTGGAGCCTATCCCAGCTGACTATAGGCGAGAGGCGGAGTACACCCTGGACAAGTCGCCAGGTCATCGCAGGACTTTATACATAGACACAAACAACCATTCACACTCCCATTCACACCTACGGTCAATTTAGAGCCACCAGTTAACCTAACCTGCATGTCTTTGGACTGTTGGGGAAACTCACGCAGACAATATACAAATCACACAGAAAGGCCCCTGTCAGCTACAGAGCTTGAACCCAGAGCCTTCATGCTGTGAGGCGACAGTGCTAACCGCTACACCACTGTGCCAGCCCAGCTTTGATGGGTGTTACATGAAGTGATCAATGATTATCCTAACAAGAAATAATAATAATAATAATAATGCCATCTGTATGCGCTCTTACCTGTGTACTCTGGGAAACAGATACTCAGTGGTGATTTCTTGATCTTTTCAGCAAACAGATCTTTCTTGTTGAGGAAGAGAATGATGGAAGTGTCAATGAAGAATTTGTTGTTGCAGATGGAGTCGAACAGCATAAGAGACTCGTGCATGCGATTCTGCAGGGAAAGAACCGAATAAAGAAAGAATGCAGAACAGGTTAGCCAGAGGAAAAAATAGAAAAGGAAAGGAAAGATGATTGAGGCCAAGGTATGTGAGTTGTGGCCCACAACAGCAGCAAGTAAGATGAAGGAAGTGAAGATACAAGTCATATTCTTGAGTCATACTCCTTAAACTGTTTCTGTGTGAGAGTATCAGGGTGTGAGCTGGATGTGGGGTTGTATGCATTAAGACAGAGACCAGAAACAGTCAAGCCCACACAATAAGTTTCAAGTGGCACTTTATTCATTTCATATAAATACATACACACAAATACACATCCATTGTTGAATAAATAATCAAGAGCAGTGAATGACAACTACAGCAGACAGACATACAACTGAGAGAGACACAGTGACTCTAGGTGCTTTGCACTGAAAGTGTGAACAGATGGCACAATAAAACAGCACCAAGCTCCTGGCACTTATACCTGTAATAACGTTACTTCTCCAATCCAGATTCTTCCGATAATGGATGGCGTTATTTAAAAATCACCATCCAACTTGGCTGCAAATGTCCTGTTTTATAACTAATCACGTGTTGGCTAAAAGTAAAATCATGGTAGTGTTAATACTACTTGCAGTGAACGCATCACGTAAAATAACTTATATGAAAGATATTTAAACATCTTATGCAAATGCGAAATAGCATAAAGACAGGACACCGCTTCCTTGCTTTTACAATCCCCTTTCAATATTCTGCAACTGCGTTTATTTCATTGGCCAGAAAACTCATTCCAGCAGGTAACGTGATGTCAAATGGATTATTTCTCTCCAATCATAGATCAGAGCCCATGCTGACAGCAGTCTAGCCACAGTACTGACTGCTGTATAAAACCACAGGAACAAATCAGCCATTAGTCACTCAATGTGCGCTGATTGAATTACCCACAAATCTCTTTATGCGGCCAAAAACTTCATTTCCCATAAGTCTCTGGACCGACGCATCATTTCTTTTTCCTTTTCACCTTGGCCACACAAGCTGATGCCCATCATTCACCTAACCAGGAGCACAAAGCTTATGGATCATTACTCTGGCAGGAAGGCTAGCTTTAAAGCCATGCTCGTTAAACATCTGTGGAAGAGCGATGGAGAGAAATTAAACGAGAGAAACAGAAAGCTGGGAGAAGGTCAGGGTCACCATGAAAAGGCTCTCAGGTTTGGATGGATAAGAGGGCGGAGAGTTGTTTTGTATTTGCAACAAGATACATAAATGACCTTCCAGCTGAGATGCCCACCGATTCAGAAAGCGACGCTCATCCGTCACTAATCCGGTGTTTACTTACTTACACACACACACACACACACACACACACACACACAGAGCAGCAAGAGAAGCTTGCATCACCGCCAGCAGAATGTCCAATCATGAAACTTTATCTCACCTAAAAACTGTTTCCTTCATCAGGGGAAAATAACTGGCTTGAGATCATAGCCTTGCCAGTTAATGAGCACAATCTCAATCTTTTATAGTACTGTATGCACCAAACACAGTTAATGAGAAACACTGCAGTGCAACGACCTAAGTTTTGGCGTTTCCAGCATAAAGAATAAACGACTACTAAAGGCTTACAAAAGCAACCATTCAGTTCCATAAGGTGACCCAGCGATGATATTCCCAATGGTGCTGTACAATCAAGGAATAATGGGAAAATTAGGACACCCAACATCTATGGCAAATATAGCTCCGAGGCCATCCATTAGTAAAACCGCTACCTAGCTTGACATACAGCTTTGCAGATAACAGGTACAGAAGTGCTGTGACGTGCCGAGTGTTTTCTGACCCAGTATTCTGATTTCTCAAAGCAGCTCTGATTAGGCAAATGACAAAGAACGTTGTGATGTATCTGTAACTACAATAGCACTTTTCTTTCTAATTTAATCAAGATGTACCCAATCCCATGATTCTTGCCTTCCCACCATTACAAATCACCGCCTGCCTCTTCCTGTTTCATTCAGTCAGGCTGATCCATATTAAAAACACTTCCTACCACCAAGTGAAATTCTGTTCCGGTCAGACACGTCATGAGAGTTAGGAAAGGATATCAGCACACTCTTTGTAACAAGCCATCACCCAGATTCCAAGGGAAGAGGAGACGAATGGAGAGATTGATTGGAGGCTTTCAGTAGGCTAAATTACAGACTAGGGCCAAAGTAAACAGCAAACGACCTGAGGCATACTAGCTGAACTGTTCTGACACTATGATTAAACTGTACAGAATGAAAGACGGACAATGCACATGGACTGTTGTGGATGCATAAGCTTAAAGCACACCACCAGACGTTTAATTAAAAAAAAACGCCAAGTGGTTTGATCATTACAAATTAATCTTCAGTTTCTGTTAATATCACCGATCTGCTGAATAAATCAAAGCGAAATTACAGCTTTGACTATGTACACCAGGAACACTTAAACTGTTTTTTTTTTTTTTAATACACACCGATTGTACCTTCAGTCCCGTGATAGAAACAGAACCTTGCACTTTTAGCGTTTAGAGTTTAATAGGAATAATACAAATAAACCAGCAAAAAGAAAAGTTATAGTTGAAAACTGGCATAGTATACTGGTATGGTATACTCAGATTTTTATTTTTTTTCACGTGTTGAGACAACACCATTTCTGCAATAGAGCTGCTCAAGGCATCATTTGGTGAGTGGACCTTTTAATAAATTTCATCAACATTCAAGTCTTGACAATATATAAAAATCTTTCCTATGGCACTGTAAATATGAGATGGTCTCGAAAGACTGTAATATACATGTAGTACAGCAATAAGACCCTTTTCAGGCAAACAATGCTACAAGGTGCTTTGAGTTTCCAAACCAGTACAAGGAAAAATATTTCGAGACAGTGAGGCTTTACTGATGAGTTGACCCTGTCTGACGTCATTTTTTCGGCCTTTGAATAATTACGGAGATCATTTTAAGAGTAAATACAGGGACAGAAAAGGTAGCGTTGAACAGGATAAAGTTAGCCGGATATTTAAATTAATTCAACTCCTATCTCTTCCGTGTGCCAGCTTGTTTAAACATTTAATAAACGATGTGAGAATGTGAGACTTCACTTCCACACTATGCCTAAATCAATAGCTGGGTCTTAATCTTTAAAGTGAGCTTATCCACTTGTTTTTTATTGTAGAGGAAGCTCTTTGGTTAGCTTTCAGTCTGTTGTCCACTACTGGAGAGCTAGACAGAGAACAAAATAAGGGTGTATAAAAGATCTGAGAGCAGGCCCGGGCTCAGTAAAGACCACAGAAACGCAGGTTGTTGGCGATGATGACATCAGTGACCGCATCGAAGACGAACTGGATATTGTTGGTGTCGGTGGCGCAGGTGATGTGTGCGTACACCTCCTTATTGAAGGACTTGTTCTTGCTTTCGTACTGCGACTGGATGTATGCCACTGCCTCCAGGAACATGTCAGGCCCTGAAGCGCAACACAAAGCAGAAAGCGAAGGCAAAACAAGTGTGGAGCAAAATAGAATGAAGTGATGGAGATGAGAGGTAGAGGGAAGGAGCATTGTAAGGGTTTCCGAATACAATAGTGGACAGCAAAGGAACAAAAGTTTGGATGTACAAAAACAAAGCAGCAGCGTAAAAGCAGTGCAGGGGAAACAAAAGGATGTCATGAAATCTCAAGCTGTAAAAAAATATATCTATATTAGGCCACACAGTGATCATGTGAAGGCCTGACATTGTGACTGACTGATGAAATATGGTAGTGCACTGATGTTGTGGCAAGATAAGTGAGTAGTAGCTCAAATACAATGAAAATGGATCAGCAGAATGGGAAGTGGACTCGGCTTCGTCATTCTATAAACTGATCTGAAAACATAGAGACTTTATCTCGGTATTAAAAAAACTGCCTGGAAGATTAGCAATGGTAATTTGCCACCACGCTATAGTTTTTTTTTTAATTTATTATTATTCTACTTCTTTTTTTTTTTTTACCTATTGACTCTCAGATGGTTTTCTTCCCCTAGAAATCTCATTTGCACTCGAAAGAAGAGCATGTTTTCACGGCGATAATTTTACCTGTGTACTCAGGGAAGCAGATAGTTAAAGGTGATTTCTTTATTTTCTCCTCAAATATGTCCTTCTTGTTAAGGAAAAGAATGATGGAGGTGTTTGTGAACCATTTGTTGTTGCAGATGCTGTCAAATAGCTTCAAGGACTCATGCATGCGGTTCTGTGGAATAAAAAAAAAAACCAAGGCATCAGATTTTCTGCTCAGAGTCATACGTTCATACACACAGAGAAAATCACTTTTTATCATCAGGACCAATTATCAGAACATATTAGAATACAAATTTTATATATAAATGCGCATGCAAATGCACTTTAAGCAGTGAAAGGAAAGGAAGGGAAATCAGAAAAAGTTCGTAAGTAAATTAATTAATGAGAAAGCCACATCCCCAGGCAAGGTGATGCATTATAAATGTTAGCTATTGCAGCATAATGAGGACAGAGTGGGAGTGTTTACAGTAATTATTTCTCCAGCATGTATCTATGTTACAGTGGTGCTTGAAAGTTTG
>JAPEIY010000025.1:43930818-43941065 GCA_026122135.1 Cathorops aguadulce | reverse complement strand
GGCAGCCATTTAGACCACCAGCTATTTCACTTCTGGTAAAACCGCTAAGAAAAGTCACGTGACTGAAACCCAGCAATTGGTGGGCAGTGGTGGAGACAATCCACCAATCCTCCTCCTGTCTTCACACACATAGGCAGAACATATTATGATAAAAAATATATATTTAAGCACAAATTATAACCACAGTCTTAATATTTGGGCTCCAGACTAGACATGGATTCAGGCATAAACATGGTTTCAGGTGTAGACATGTACTTGAGCATGGGCATGGACCCTGGCATCGGCATGGGCATTGACTCAATCATGGACTCAGGCATAGGTATGGAATCAGGCATGACTCTGTGCTTGAGCATGGGCAGACCCTAGTGTTAGCATAAGAATGGATTTGAACATGGGCATGGACTCAGGCATGACTCTGGACTTGAGCATGGGCATGGACCCTGGCATTAGCATGGACATGAATATGGGCATGGACTCAGGCATGACTCTGGGCTTGGGCATGGACCCTGTCATCAGCATGGGCATGGATTCGAACATGAACATGAACTCAGGCATTGGCATGGATACAAGCATGACTTTGGGCATGGGCATGAATTTGAACATGGGCATGGACTCAGGTATAACTCTGGGCTTGAGCATGGGAACGGACCCTGGTGTCAGCATGGGCATGGATTCGAACATGGGCATAGACTCCGACATTAGCAGAGGCTTGGACATGGGCTTGGATCTTGGCATGGGCTCCGGCATTAGCATGGACATGGACTTAAACATGGACTTTGATCTTGGCATGGGCTTGCTTTGAGTGAGGACATCCTCTCTGAAGCTAGGTGGCAGAGTGATGACCTCTTCACAACCTGGTGGTGGAGTGACGACCTTGTTCCTCCTTAAGCCTGTCAGCAGAGTGACGACTTCTTCCCTGTTGAAGCCTGGTGGCAGGGCAACGGCATCTTCAAAGCCAGGCAGTGGAGTGGAAGCTGCCCTGTGAGCCTTTAGAGTGAACAGCTGAGCGGAGGGGACCCCATCGGCCTCCCTGTTATCATCCCCCCACCAAAAAAAAAAAAAACTTATGGGGGGTCCTCCTTCCTGGAAGTCTGAAATCAGGACTTGAGGTCCTCGGCAAATAACTTGGAGTTCCAGAGGCATGGGTGCTGCACTGTGAGTAGGCCTTCAGCTCAATGACGTGCTGGTTCAGTGAGCCAAAACATCAGGCAGCCTACCCACAAGTTCTCCAGAGGTTTAGGCTCCATGAAGTCCTCATGAAAGAAGCGGCACTGCAGCAAAAATCCATTGGGCAGCTTCTCCACCCCATCATAGTGCTTTGGAATGTCCAGCCCTATCTGCTGGAGAAAAACAACAGATCCTGGCTTAAGCACTGTGACATTAGCATGGGACTGTGCAGTGTGCCTGTAATTTCCTGCTACATCCATAGTTGGGGCGAAGTATTCTGTCAGGTAAGCAGCGGTAGATGGATGTCAGTACATGAAGGTGTTTATTATATAGGCATGCTTTATACGGATTACAGAAACATAAGGCAAGGTTCAGAGTTACAAAATGAAACAAACAAAACTGAAACAGAGTCAAAAATCAGAAACATAAACCAGACTAAACTAGAATAAACCAGAGCCAGAAATAAATGTGAGCCAGAACTAATTACCATGACAATAGTGATAATACTTTGCACCCTCGTTGTGTTGCCAGTGAGCTTTTATGAACATGCCGATTGCGTTCAAAGCAGCAACAGGTGGATCCCATGATGAATTGGTCCCAAGAGTATGCACAACATGCTCTGTGCACATGGACGAGAGTAGCTACTCGAGCGGTGCCAGGCTTGAGCACATGAAAGTGTGACATTTTGCTAAAGCTTAGAGACAGTTATTCCAACTGTGTCAGATAATGAATGATGACCATTGTAAATCTGTTTTGATGACCATAAAGATACTACAGTTTAATCAGAAGTAAGATGACTGAAGAATCAGGAAACCAAGAGCCAGGTTATAATAAGAGATGGTTTATTGCATGCATGAAGACCACCATGGCAGCCTTTTATACTGATGTGTGCATACAAGAGGACATGTTCAAGACCACATAGATAATGCCTATGACAATGACATGAATCACATTAAATTAAATGGATCTTAAATGAGTAAATATTGTATCCATTAACAAATAATAATGGAAAAACAGAAAACAATCTCAAAATCCCCCTTTTGAACAACCCTAAAGTCATTAATTTAAAGCAAGCTTAATCTTCTTGTATTGCCCTACATACCACAATCACTACTTAAGTGATTACCCATCTACATATCCAAAAATAAGGATAGGCCGTACACTTTTACCCACATACTAAGCATAAAGTAATAACGTCATATTAGATGTAGGCGTCAGGCCTAATAGTAGGAATCAAGATTGCCATAGTTTCTGCTACCTGAGCCTGTTTCATGGTCTGAGAAACACATGTAGCAACTGGAGCATCACCAGAGTACCATGAAACAGTAGAATATCATGGTCAGTATTGCCACTAGGAATCTCGTCATGCAACTAACCAATCACTATCAACATGATCACGATGCTTAACATAGTCATGCAACTCATCTAGATATCTGATGTACTGAACCAAATTTCTGGGAGGGTCAAAAATATCTAGACAGCACTCAGGGCCTACCAGTGCACAGGTACCCCTTTGTGCTAGGGCATAATCTAAAGCAACCCGATTTTGCAAAATCATCATCTTGTGTGAAGGTAATACAGTGGATTTAAGACATAAGGTTTCTGTTGTATTTATTTGCCAATTTCTCAAATTCACAAAATAGTATGTGGAATTGATCAAGACTATCCATGATACCATAACTGGGAATGAGCGCACATAGAAATCTACTTCAAAATGTTTGAAATAGAGGTAAGAGTCTCAACACAATAGTTCAGGTCGTTTGATTATACAAGTGATATACTAAAGGGATGTCTCTTATTTTTGGAGTTGCAATGGATTTTATAACCCATGTTATAACCCATGATTTTATAACCCATGTTATAAAATGGTGTAGTGGTTAGCACGGTTGCCTCACAGCAAGAAGGTCCTGGTTCGAGCCCAGCAGCCGGTGAGGGCCTTTCTGTGTGGAGTTTGTATGTTCTCCCCTTATCTGCGTGGGTTTCCCCCACAGTCCAAAGGCATGCAGATTAGGTTAATTGGTGGCTCTAAATTGACCATAGTTGTGAATGGTTGTTTGTCATTGTGTCAGCCCTGCGATAACCTGGTGACTTGTCCAGGGTGTACCCTGCCTCTTGCCCATAGTCAGCTGGGGTAGGCTCCAGCTTGCCTGTGACCCTGTAGAACAGGATAAGTGGCTACAGATAATGGATGGATACTTTACCCCATCAATATCAAAAGCAAATGTATTAAATCAGTGTCTAAATAAACTTTAATATCTACCATCCTTCTAGGTGGTAAGACATGTTCACATCTCTCTGCAGCCTCAAATGAAGACTGATATCACTTATCAGTTGGCAGGAGTTCTGAAGTACCATTAGCATGAAGTCTAGCATTATCAAAGAATAGAATGCCTTTACTGTCACTGCACAAATGTCCACCGAAATTTAGTTCATCATAAGGTGCGCACCGCCACTCTTGGGCACTTTCAGTCCAAGGCCGTCCCATGTTAACCTAACTGTCTTTGAACTGTGGGGGGAAACTGGAGCACCCAGAGGAAACCCATGCAGACATGGGGAGAACATGCAAACTCCACACAGAAAAGCTCCCGTTGGCTGCTGGGCTCAAACCCAGAACCTTCTTGCTGTGAGATGACAGTGCTAACCACCATGCCACCCATCAAGTACACTGTGTTTTACTGGAGTTCACAGGTCCACAAGAGCTAGGACCATCTAAGAAGACTTATCATTAGAGAGCTGATGGACCATAATGATATGAAGGATGGCAATAGGTTTTCCTGTTACTAGGGGCCTGAGATAAGTTTGGGGGTCTCATGGCAGGAAGTAGATAAATCATTGAGCACCAACCATTGAACCTAATTGGTAATTCACTATACGTGGGGCTTCCGTACAGCCAATAAGTACCTGAAGGGGCTGGAACATTACAAAATTAAGTTAATAACCATTTTATTGAGGGACCAGGTTCTAAGATATACTCAGCTATTGAGAACAAAAATAAACTATGTCCTGCTGAAGTTCCCTCAGAATAACCTTAATTTGAGAGCTTAACCAATGTCTCTAATTCTCAGATTTTGACCTTAGGAGGTGGTTCTGTACAACTTGTGCAGAAAAGTAAGTGCTGCAGTCTGAATGAATGCATTCAGAGATCCCCCAGTTCAGGGGAAAAATCCTAACCAGTGATTTTGCCATATACATGGCTGTCTCTGTTTTGGTTTGATAGGTTTTTGCATTGAGTTGAATCCTATCAACCACCACCAACATATCCGGTTTACCTTGACTTGGGGAAAGTGTGATGTAATTAACCTACAAGTGTTTAAATGGTCCTGCAGGCACTTGGGTGTGAGCTGAAGGAGTTGACACACCAGCTATTTGTTGTTAGCCTGGCACAGAACACATCATGTAATGTCAAATGCATGGGTGACACTTAGGGTTCCACTCTGTAGAAGAAAATTGGTGAACCATATGAATACTCGCATGACCTTGACTGTAAATTTGTTGGGTTAAATATGGCAATAATGGACAGTCTCCAGTTTGTCAAATCTCTAGCAGAATCTAGCTCAAACCTTATCCACCCAGGACCATACTTCTAATGCAGTAACATTAGATGTCCATCAGGGAGGACCAAGTCTCCTGAGTGTCAGACTTAACAGCATCAGAGTCGGAGGTTTTGATGCCTGAGATCGTTACAAAAGGAAAACTGGATGCAACTTTGGCTCCAGCATCAACTATACAGTAGCATTATCCTGAGCTTCATCAGTGTCAGGGGAGCAGTGAGCCTTAATCTTAGCCACAGCCAAATGTATTGGACATTCACATGCTGACAAGAGGTCAGACACAAATTAGGTATATTTAATGGGCATGTCTGCAGCTGTCACAAAGGCATGTTGATACCAGATACTTCCAAAATCATGTACAACACCAAAGGCATATTGTGAATCTATGTAAATCATAGCAGTAGAAGTAGTAGCTAGGATGCAAGCACAAGTCAAGGCCACAATTTCAGCAACTTTGACTAAGAGATGATCAAGAAGATTATTCTGCATTCTCACTGAGTGTCATGAGCAAACAGGCCATTCACCTTGTCTCTATTCATTCAGGATTTGTGCTGAAGCATCTGTAAACAAAATCATGTCTGGATTTTCCAGAGGAATCTCAGAAATGCTCCAAGGCAGTGAGGATGAAAGCATGTCACACAGTCATGATCACTCGGTACACCTTCATCTTGTGCATCAGACATTGCAGTCATAATTATCAATGAGGGATTGGTAATCTCGGCCCTTTTGAATGGCTGGCTTCCACAAAGCTTCTGAGCATTTGTAGGCATGTTGTACCAGCTGAATTATTTGCCCCACCACCTCTGGCAAGATAGTTCTGCCCAACAGGTCAGGCTGGGGAAACCCTGGAAGTCTAAGCACATTTCCCACTCAACTTTCTCAGGTCAGCCTTCTTCTTATGGCACACATGCTCCCAATGCACTGATTAATGATGATACCAGCACCCATCCCAGTATTGTGAGTGTTTACCACATTAGCAGTTGTTTGCAACAAAGCAGATACATGTATTTTCACATTCAAGTCTGCAACAAGAATATCAACAGATCAACAAGACTCGTCTTTGGCTTTTAAACCACCAGCCCACTGACTAATGGAAGCATGGCTTCCAAGAACATCAGAAATGGAACTCATATTGTCATGTCCTCCATACAGCATAAACACCTGAGCATAATGCTGACTGTATTCCATCAAAGACTCAGCTCTGCCCTGCTCATAATCAGCAACTTTATAGCAGCACTCTGCACTGTCTATGAAACTGTTAACAAGTTCAGTTAGGCTGTTGTTACATTCCTGTACCACTCTAGTCAAAGTGAATGAATACTTACCTTCAGTTATCATAAAAAGCATTCAATTTCTCCTCTTTTACAGGCAAGTACCTCAGAGCACATGGAAATATCCAATGGATGCCAATAATATAACTGAATTTTACATGTGTGGTAGAGGTTCCTGCATTCTCCTGCCCTGCACTACCACTCTTCCAGCATTTAACTACAGCTCTCTTTCAGCCCCTCCATTGTTTTGGACAGCCGGAGAGCACATGGATATGGTGCAGGGCTCACACATCTGTGGCAAGTAAAGAAGCACCACTCTCTACCCTCTAGCAGCTTATAGGGGAATGTAAAAGGCATCTCTCTATTCAGGTGAGTGAACTTGTCTCATGAGTGTGAGATCAATGCCTCTCCAACAGTGAGCTCAAGAAAAGACACTTGAGACAGCTCCTGGATGGGACACCTTGTCAGGTCCCCAGAAGAACTAACGCTGGTCTGCCGAGAGCACCCATGGCCCACCAGCTTTCCACCACCTGACCACTGGACACCACTGGCTGAGCTCCACCCACTCAATTCAGCTACTAGGCACTCTTTTTTGTACCTCCCTTGTTCTTCCTCTCCCCAAATATTAAAATAAAAGATCATTAAATTTTCTCTCCAGTTCCTGGGTCAGTATCTGTGTTCTGCCCATTGCAGTCACAAGTTGCTACAGTGGTGGAGAATGCAGGCATGAACTCAGGCTCCACCCACAGCCCCCTGCCCATATGGAGCCTGTAATTAAATACCTCTTGCAGGCCAGCCTGCAGCAACAGCAGATGACGCAGGAGCTGGCCTGCAGCCTCCAGGTGGCAATGAAAAAATGACTACATTGCCGAGCCACAGGGGGTCCCCCCTTCTTGATCTCCCTGATCCCTGGCAGTAAGTGCAAAAACTGCTCAGCCCTAATGACAGTGTAGAAGCCTAACTCTAGGTCTTCAAACAGACCATACTATAGGAGAACTGGGCCAAAGAGGAATGGGCCTGTGTCCTGGAGCCATTGTTAACTGGAGAGGTCCAATGTGCCTACTATGTTCTTCTCCCTGCCACAGGACTACAAACTTTTAAATGAGGAAATCCTGGCCCTATGTGGTCTCTCTCCCTGTCAGATGGTGGCGGCGGCTTTCCACTGCTGGAGCTACCACCCTAGCCCCAACCTCAGGAGCCACCTAGCTGCCCTGCTCTGCACCACCAGATAGTGGCTTCAGCCCAAGCTTCACTCAGCTGCTCAGGTAATGGAGTGGGTAGCCATGAGCCAGTTCCTGTGGGACCTGCCCCCAGAGGAGGCCTGGGCTATGGGCATGAAGGCCCCATTCACTCCATTCAAGATGGTTGAGGCTCTGGAGTGTGCTCTGGTGAACTCAGTCATCCTGGATACAAAGCAGTGATCCTTGCGACTGGCCTGGGCTGGCACTCCTCAGTGACATCCAGATCCCTGGCCTCACAGCCCCATGCTGCTGGACGAATCCATGCCCATTGAACCTGAGCCCACTCCCACAGCCCTGGCAAGGAAGCCCTGGCTAGCTCGTTGTACACTCCATGTCCCCCCAAACTTCCAGGGCTCCTTTACCATGCTGTGGCTGGATGGACACCCAGTCAAAGCCCTACTGGACTCTGGGAGCACCATCACCCTTGTGTGGCCCTGGGCCTTCCCAATGTCTGCAACTCTGTGTGGTACAGTCAAGGTGACCTGTGTGCACGGGGATGCATGAAAGGTGGCCACCACTAGGGTGCTGGTAGGAGCTGAGTGGGAACTGTTAGTAGGAGTAATGTCTGATTTTCCTGTCCCTCTGCTGGCCTGGATTTCCTGCAGAACTGCCAACCCCTCATGGAGAGGACAGATGCACCAGGCTGGTCAGAAGACCCCAACAGCACCACCCAGCAGCCAGGAGAGCCCTCTTTACTGATGGATCCAAGGACAGCACTGATGTCACAGCTGATGGTGAGTCCCTCTCTGCCACTAACTCTCATGTTTCAGCAGATCACCTACAAAGGGGATTTCAGTTGGGACCAGAATCAGGATGATCAGCTAAAAACTGTTGGGGGCAGGTGTGTCTGGCCAAGGGTGAGGACCAACAAGCCAGGCATCCCCTATGCCTGGTGTACTTTCTCACCCAAGGAGGACTGCTGTATTACCATGTCAAATGCCAGGGATGACTCTGTGACCTGCTGGTGGTCCCAAAATCGATGTAGTCATGCATCTCACTCACTCACATCCCCTCAGGATTCAATTGGGAGCCCATACCACCTTCACTAAACTAAGAGACCAGTTCCACTGGCCAGGGATGGAGGCCGAGTTAAAGAACTTCTGTCAGCGGTGCTGTCAGTGCCAGTGCACCACCCCAGCCAAACCCACTCCTGCGCCACTCATCTCCCTTCCCATCATTGGGGTGCCCTTCAAGAGACTGAGGATGAGTCTGGTGGATACCCTCATGAAGTCAGGCTGTGGACATGAGTACATTTTGGTGATAGTTCACTATGCCACCTGGTACACTGAGGCTGTTCCCCTTCAAAAGGCTATTTCCAAGAACATCACCAGAAAACTGATTCTCCACTGTTGGGCTCTTGAAGGATATCTTCAATGGCCAAGGTACACCCCTTCTGTCTAAACTAATGATGGATGTGTGTCAGCTGTTGCAGGTGAATCAGCTCTGGACTTCAGTATACTATCTCCAGACAGACTGGCTCATTGAGTGATTCAACCAGACCCTGAAGAGGATGCTTCAGATGGTGTTGGAAGAGGATGGACAAAACTGGGACCTCCTCCTACCCTATGTCTTTTTGGCCATCCAGGAAACACCTCAGGCCTCAACCGGCTTCATCCCCCTTGAACATATCTTTGGAAGAAGACCCAGGGGTCTACTTGACATGGCCCATGAAGCCTGTTCCAGACTGTGGTCAAATACATGAAGGAGATGCAGGAGTGGATCGATAAGGTGAGCCCATTGTCAAACAACATATGCAGGAAGCTCAGGTCACCCAGCTTTAAAAATTCCAGTGGGGCAACCATGTGCTGCTCTTGGTACCCTCAGTTAACTGCAAGTTCCTGGTCCAATAGCAAGGTCCTCTTACCATAATGGAACAAGTGGGGCCCATCAACTCTCGCCTGCAACAGTATGCTAATGGCAAAGATACACAATTATCACACCAACCGCTTAAAACACTGGATAGGGCCATTCTTTGCCCACTGGCCTCTGCACAACCCCAACTTCAATCAACCCTTCATCATCCTCTCTCAGACCTTCGATGGAGAACACCCCATCCTGTACATCAGTCAGCAATTAACTCCTGCTGAGGAAATGTATGCTGCCATGGAGTGAGAAGCTCTAGCCATCAATTGGGCCATCACAGAACTCCAGTATTACCTCACTGGTTGACACTTTACATACACCTATTACTAACCATGCACCTCTCGAGTGGATGGCACAGGCTAAAAATTAAAATTCCTGAATAACTCATTGGTTCCTTTCCCTGCAAGACTTAACAGGAATACTGATGGCCTCTCCCAAAGGTATGGTCTTTGGGCACAGAAGTGACCCACGGTAGGCTTGGAGCTAGGGGGCACTCTGGTGAAGGCTCCTGCATTTTCCTGCCCAAGAAGAGGATCGCTACTTATGCCACTGCTCTTCTGGTGCTGAAATGGTAGCTTCCTTTAAGCACAACCATTGTTTTGGGCAGCTGGAGAGTGCATGGCTATGGGGCAAGGCTCACATTGCTGCGGCGAGTTAAGAGGTGCTGCTCTCTACCCTTTGGCAGCTTCCAGGGGAGTATAAAAGGTGCCCCCCCCCTTCAGGTGAGTGAACTTGTCTCATGAGTATGAGACTGACACCTCTCTTGTCCCACAGAGAGCTCCAAAGAAGACACCACAGCAAGACACTCGAGATAGCTCCCAACCGGGATACCTCATCAGCTCTCCAGAAGAGCTAGTGCTGCTCTGTTGAGAGCACCTATGGCTCACTAGCTTCCTGCCAGACATCACTTGCTGAGCTCTACACACAATGCTCTCAACCCAGCTCCTGGGCACTCTTTTCTGTACTTTCCTTTCCCCTCTCCCCAAATATTACAATAAAAGAACACTGAGTTTTCCCTGCACGGTGGTGTAGTGGTTAGCGCTGTCGCCTCACAGCAAGAAGGTCCTGGGTTCGAGTCCTGGGGCTGGCGAGGGCCTTTCTGTGTGGAGTTTGCATGTTCTCCCCGTGTCCGCGTGGGTTTCCTCCGGGTGCTC